>SRHC01002937.1:27427-52599 GCA_004794325.1 Pomacea maculata | reverse complement strand
AACCTTTCCCATAATCTAGTCCTTTGTCACACTCTTCCTTTTGCAATATCATGTTACTGTTTTTGTTACTTGTTTCCTATTTGTGTTTACTTTATTTGATTTTATTATTCGCTTAGTACGGTTTTTATTCTTTTATAGCTTACATGTTATTTGTTTGTTTTCCTGTCCCTCGTATGCTGTCCATGTTTCGTTCTTGTTCTTAAGTGCAAAGAGCATACTCCTTAGGAGTGTGAGTATGTGCTTTACAAACTTTGCATTTATTATTAGTAATTTCCAACTGACCCTGTGTGCATGTCTGTGGAAACCCTCGCGTCGATGTAACTTGTATGCGTTGGTATCTACATGTGTGGGTGTGTGAGTGAGAGAGAGAAAGAAAGAAAGAAAGAAAGAAAGAAAGAAAGAAAGAAAGAAAGAAAGAAAGACAGACAGACAGACAGACAGACAGACAGACAGAAAGAAAGAAAGACAGAAAGAAAAAAAGAAAGAAAGAAAGAAAGAAAGAAAGAAAGAAAGAAAGAAAGAGATAGTCCAGATTCAAATTCCAATTTTTATTAAGTAGACCAGAGACCATATCAAGGGGACAACATCAGCCACCATCATTAACATTTTCATAAAATGTCGAATTGAAAATAAACATACAATTAACTTTAGATAGTACAAATCTCACCAAGAGAAAGAGAGACGATCGTATAAGTGCGTGAGAAAAAGAGAATGTGTGTGTGTGTGTGATGACATCTGTGTGTTAAAAAAGTGTGTGTGTGTGTGTGTGTGATGACATGCGTATGCGAGAAAGTGTGTGTGAGTGAGAGAGAGAGAGATGACCACAGAAGTGGTTGAGAAAGTTAAAATGAATACGCGCTCATTCACCCACGCGTGTACATGTGTGGGTGTGTGTGTCTTGGATGATCGAAAGTATCAATCCCACAATTCTTCCTCTCATCCAGGTCTGTCAATTTCTCTGGACTTTCCCACTCCAGTTCGTGTTTTCTCCGTCTTGTCATCTTCTGTCTGTTGTGTTCCGTATGTCAACATCAATAAGTGTTTCTCCCCGTGTCCAGGTTGTGGCCAGTATGTGTGAGTCCATCTTACGATTCTTTGATCTCTGTGGGCTCGTCCCCACCCTCCAACTACCCGGCTCAGTTTCCCTCTATACCGGAAATGCAGACACCCGTGAAATCGTTGTCACCTTACAGGTCCCCTTGCACGAAGTGTTTTCTACCTGACCTCCACTCACCGACCTTCTCAGTCAAAGACGAGAGATCATATAGTCTTTGCCTTAGTCATACCTGTCACCTGACAGTCGTGCCCCCCTCGACTAAATCCCTCCTCTAAGGTGGTTACGACAGAAATAAACGCATTAAGACAGAAAAAATGGGGGAAAAAATGTGGGTAGGTGGTAAAGGTGGCGGTCTCGTTATCGGCATTTTGCTCGCTGTGGACCTTATCCACATCGCACGTGATCGTATTGTATGAACACAGACAAGTGCACACACACACGAGCACACACACATTTCCACAAGCAAACACATATGGGTGCATACACACACGCAAACACACACATGTATGCACACACATGCAAATACACATATATATGCACACACACACCCAAACACACACATGTATGAACACACGCACACACACATGCAAATACACACACACACACACACACACACACACGAAAACACACTCACACACGCATAGCCGTATGCACACACGTGTTTGATGCCTAAAATGGACATATCGTATGATCGAATTTTCGGACATGAGGTTTCTCAGACTGTCCTGTATGTTTGTGAATCTTATTTTTAAATGGCAGAAGCATTTTTTTTATCCCAAATCCCTGAATTAGGTCATTTTACAGGTGACTCACAACGTCCGGTGGTCTGTCCCCATAAAAAGCCCCTTCTCTCTCCTGTTGCTACCCTGATAGTTGTGTCAGGCAAGAAAGCTTATTGATATCGTGTGAGTTTGTCGTGAGGGGGGAGCAGCTTTTCTTTTTTCTGTCTTTCTCCTCCACCCTAGACGCACACCTCCACAAGGCTGTTCAGTTGAATACCCACCCTTTCTTCTCCTATTACATCAATCAACTGTAGCACAATACCAGATAGCCTGCCGGCTCAACCACCCATAAAAATAAAAGGAACTGAGTATTTAAATTTATTGCCCTCACCTCTGTTTTGAGTTACATGTGTGAATGTCGGGACCTGCGGCTGACAGGACGATAAATGTAAACAGCTTCACTTTTTTCTTCTGTTTGTTGTTGTTGTTCGGGGTGGGGTTGGCAGGGAAAGGTACAGTCAGTATGTTTTCCTACATACCAAGACTGTTGTCACACTGTTGTCAATCTGATAAACACTTTTTGCACGTGACGTATCACTGCTGTTTGAAATGTGTGACATGTAAGAGCAGGGACCTAAATGTGTGATCACGCACCTTGGTTCAATCCTCACGATTTTATGGTAAGGTATCTGCCATCTCATCTATGTGTGTTTATTGTAAAATACAATATCTCTGTTTGTAGATCCAATGTTTTTTTCGACAAGATGGCAATAAAACCCTTGGGAATACATTTAGGAGGACATTGACTCGATATGCCTTATTTTCATCATTTTTTCCTTTCTTGAAATTATTTCTTTTTCACTTTACATACCAATCATTTTCCTACGCTCTAAAGTCTTCTGTAGAATTAGTTACAAAAATATTTATTGTATAGCTAGAAGCATGTAACAAATGTTGGAAAAGAAGTTAATAGACAAAGTTCTTTGCGTTCAGTGGCCTCCACACTTCATAGCAGCCTCTGCAATCATCCAGCGGAAAGCGCATGTCACCAATACAGTGAGGGTTGGCTGTACTGGGTTCAGATCTCGTCTCGGGCACACTGTTCTTTCCTTCCATGTGGATCTGTTTACAGGGCTGGCTGCTTTGCTGTGATATGACATTAGTTGATGGTTCAGTGTAAAACAAAAAACTCCCCTCCCCTGTGCAATCATCACAAATCATTGACCACAGCTGCACTTTGCTCAACCATCTCGACCTGCTATATTATAATATATTAACATAAAAAAAGTAGTTGTCGTTGAGCCCTCGTCAAAAGAGAAACTAGTGACAACACAAAACAACAGAAAAGCTTATTCGGAAGACAGAAAGGGGTACCTTAGTTGAATGAAAAGTCGTGTACACATTTACAAACTGTTGACACCTTATTAAGTTATGCAAACTCATGTGCGCGCGTGCAGAGAGAAAGTGTGTGTTTGGGGAAACGTAGTTACTCAACTACAACCCCTCCAGTTAGAAACTCCAGCCTTCTCACTTTCATCAACAGTAAGGGGGTGGAGTTGCGGTGGGAGGCGGAGTCTTCCCCCTCACCTCCCTCACGCCCCCTCTAAGGAGAGGTTGGGGCGAGTGGTAGTGGTCGCTTGGTGTACGGACGTTTTGTCAAGCACACACACACACGGTGGTGGTGGTTGTGTAGGTGGTGGAAGACCCGAAAAGAGGGAGCAGGGGAAAAACAACCCGACCATCTCGGTGTCGACGTCACCAGCTGAGAAACGGTCGCGTCTCACTCCGCTCCTGCCACGCCGCGCGGCAGCGGAGATAAACTCTTCTGCAAAGCGGTCCGCAGTGGTCTCGCCGTTTAACTCCTATCGCGAGAGGGAAGATAGAGAGAAGGAGGGGGAAAAAAAGGAAGGAAGAACGAACGAAAAGCAAATCGTGCGACAGGCTCAGCGTCAAGCTTGCACCCGTGACCTCACTGGAGTTCACAACCGGGTGCGCACATGCGCCGTGACTCCCGTGTCCGAATTCCTGCAACGGGTGACGGTATGTGTCGGTTGTAACTGTGCAGCGGGTGGACGACACTTCTGTGCATTTCTGGGAATTTAAACATTAACGATCAGACAGAAATCGTGTGATTCAGTGAAAGAATTCTCAGCCAGGAAGGACAATAACGAACGAATAACAGGGTGTGATAACCCGCACGTGCTCAACAAACTAACCCGTGCATTCGAGGATTAAAACTTTTGGAACTTTTTTCGGGAAACGGAACTATCCACCAGAGAGAGAGAGAAACTTTGCAATAGACTGGGAAAAAAAAGTCAGTCCTGCAGAAATCGGTTGTAACGGGAACATTAGTCCCCCCCTCGGCGGGGGTTGGGGTAGGAGGGAATTGTTTGACGCTCGGCACGGTGGTGTAGCAGATGGGTATGTAAGTCATGGCTGTCAGAACCTTCAAATAGTTTTCTTTCCGCATCGCCACGCTGCGCAAAGACGCCTGACTCGGAGGGTACTGGGGGGATCCGGAGGCTGAGGAGTGGAGGCAGGCAGGCGGGTAGCAGCTGTGAGTAATTGCGCTGCGGAGTATATGGCTCGCCCAGAAAGTTGCCAGCGGAGGCAGTGTTTTCTTTTGCTCAACTTGAATCCCGTGGGATAGTTAACTGTGTCAGTCCGTCCATCACCAAGTGGCCGCTGCCTGCCAGGCTCCTGCAGCGCCACCTCTTCGTGGTCCTCCCGAGGTCCTCGGCTGCTTGTCCAAGCTCGGAGAAGAAGGTATGGTCACAGATTTTTGGTGTTTGTGTACAGTTTGGAACAGGAAACAGACAGAAGGTAGGAGGGAAAAAAAGGTTGGGGAGAAAATTGGGGTGGGGAAAGGGCATTTGTTTATGAGCGCTGGCTGCATGCTCAGCAAAATGACAAAACAATTTTCTTGCATTTTTAAAAAATGTTTTAGAAAATATGTTTTAGTTTTGTTAATGTTTTGTGTGGCTTCTATTTTGAGTTGAGACTAGAATTTGAAGCAGAAATTACAGAAACTTAAAAAAAAGTGTTTTCAACTAATTCTCTCTTGACTGTTGCTGTCCTTTAATTCCCACAGAAGATATTGTTTGGTTGGTAAAATTAATCGTGAATACATCCTGCTTTACATATTTACAAACACATATATAGCTCTTATAATGTGTGTTTGTGTGTATAACACTGAGCAGGCTGCTGTCTCACACGATTTCACTTGTTAGCCTTATACTTTGTCTAGCAAACATATAAAAATGTTCGGAGGTTGTAATCTTGGTATATAAGTTTTATTTTCATTTCTGACTGTTGTAGAATAATGTATCTCAGTGATCGGGGTCAGCAAACAATTTTAAATTAACTGTGAGAAATAACTGCTGAAACTACTCCTCGAATGACAGCATTTATTCTTGCATGCATTACTTAATGTTTGTGCACGTGCCGGAGTGCGTTCGTATCATCGTTTGCTTATGTTTTTGTGTGTATTGGTGGGTTGGTATATACAATACAACACAATACAATACATCTTTATTGTCTATGCCTGGTCGTAACAGAGATAGAAATTTTTATTTATTGCTAGGAGAGAGAGAAAAAAAATAAACAAAAGAAAAACGCATTTGAGCTGAAAGTTATTGAATAGGATTTCGACTCTAAGAGGAATTAACAATTTTAAAAAAATTAAATTAAATTTACTCTATATCACAGCTGATAAACAGCAAGTTTTAACGAGAAAAACGAGAAACAAAGACTGCTCAGCACCCAGATTCAGCTGAACTTTAACGAGAACAGCGCACTACAATCCCCTCTCGTTGTAATATAACGTAAAGCTTGTCCTCAAGTGGAGGGTGTTCCTCCCCCATTCCCCTCCCGAAGGATGGATTTCCCGTTGTGAAAACAGCCGATAAAGCAATATTCGGCCTCTCTGTCGCCAGATGGAGAGAAAGGCAATTTACTTTCTCGTCTTTGGGATCGTCCTATAAAATGTCTGTACGAGTGAAAGCTGTTGCTGGCTTAATAACGGCGCATTGTCAAGACGAGCGCGATAATGCGATAACTCCTCCGTTAGCTGATGGGCGAGTACAGTTGCCTCCCCTGCTGCGGCTAGTACGATGAGCCACCTGGCTGCTCTGCCGTCTGTCAGGCTTCACCAGGTGCACTGTGCTGTCAGACCGTGTGAATGGTCTCGGCGCCTTGCTCTGGCGCCCACGGCGGTGGAGGGAGGAATACACAGACGCACGCATTCGAGGTCCACACGAGCATGTGTTGATAAACACGCATACACACATACAGGCACAGACACTGGTGCTCACGCGTGCACAAATACACATGGCCATCTCCCCCAGTTCCCCTCCTCCCCTTCTTTTCCTCTTCCCCTCCTCCCTTTTTCCTACACATACACTACACACATACATGGAATGAAAAGGCCAAACGCCCTCACATATTACAGTAATTAAAAGTGTATGCGTTCTTGTAAACATAAACACACACAAAGGCATTTTTCTGTACATGCTTGGACATCAAACATAAACATATAAATATCTATACACGCCCAGGTGCGAACCCAGGTGCGTCCTTTTGTAATATACCCTCCAAGTCATTTCCTTCCTTGTGTCCACTCTTCTTTACCTGGATTTATTATCACTTCTTGCATTTCAGGAGTCCCAGCCATCCCCCGGCGGAGGGTCCCTCGTTTGTACTCGTGTCGACGGCCTGATCGGACTCCGTGTTTACCTGGCTCTCCAACACCTGTCCTGCGCCGCCCTCCTTCTCCTCAGGTAACGCTCGCGAGGTCTGCCGTGCGACGCAGCGCCGTTCCTACCCCGCCATCCACCCGCCCTACAACAACCATCCATCCACCAGACCGTTGTGGCCGCGACTGGCCACTACAGTAGTTGGTCGGGCAGCAAACCCTCATCATTTCAACCCCTCCATCCCTCACCCATCTGCAGCTCCACCCGTCGGATTGTCGCCATATAAAAGCTGGTCAACACCACGCGTCGTCGTCGTCGTCCAACGAAAGGAGACAGCGCGAGGAGCTGATGGTCCAGGGCTGGACACCGCGGGGCGTCGGCTGCTGCACCCGGAGGACATCTGCTGCAGCCAGTCGCAGCCCCAAGATGTGCAGCAGGTCCCCTTCTGCAGCAGCCTTGCTGTGCAGCGGTTTGCTGGCCTTGGTCGTCTGCGTCCACTCAAGTGAGTCTTTTGTTTACGAATGTGTAATGTACGTGTAAATAATGTTTTTATTCTGTGTGATACATGAAATGTTTTTAGACACCATTGCGTCATATTGATGTTTATCTATATATCCGTTTCTCTGTTTTCTAAGTTGCAGGTTTATTTACTCTAATAAGTTATATAATCTTATATATCGAAATCGTGGGGGGAGATTTTTGTGATTTATTCAATTTATTTAATGATCGTTCTTTGTCGTATGATGTGGTTTCAGTTACCTCGTCAACACAGGTGATATGGAGTAGAAGTAAATGTAGCTGAAGATTGTTGATCATTGTCTTTGATGTAACTTTTCTTCTTCTATAAACGACATCTTTGATCTTACTGAAGCGAGAAAAAATGTTTTTGCCTGCGGTGAGAAACGATCCTTGTGAATATTGTGAGGAAACGGTGTTTATTTTTATTACTGGACTGTTGATTGTGAAACTAATGGCACCTCGGTGTCATATTCATTGTTAACGTATTCAGATGAAAGATCTGCCATGGTTTTCCGTTGATGTCGTGCAAAACAAAAAACTATTATAAATAAACAAATATTTGTAAAGCCAAGATAAATCGGAGGTTTAAAAAAATAGTAGCTGTGACGTCACCGAGTTTCCGACTTCCGCTGCCGTTTCTCAAGTTTTCTCAGCATCATGGCCTTATCTACAGCTTCGTTGCGGATAGCCTCATGGGTTAGGTTTCTAGCGATGATCGGAAGCTCACCCACACACACACAAACACTCGTTTATTTTGTGAGAGAGAGAGATGGGATGGGGGCCCCCATCCCATCTCTCTCTCTCACAAAATATATTCACACAAAAAAGTACAAAAGTCAAAGGTCGCTGTAGGCGAGCTCCATTTGTGTCTGCGTATGTGTGTGTGTACTCGTGTTTACATACATACACACACGAAGTTTCCCGACGCCCGCAAGTGGCAGGGCTCATCCGGGTGGCCTGAGCGGATTTCCCCGAGGATCAGTCGGTGCTCAGGTCAGGGCACGTGACTGCACGCTGCAGTGCACGAGGGTGCAGGAGGGCGGTAATGGAGGAGGTTGATGGTAGGGGAAGTGGGCTGATCATTTGCACTGGCGAAAAGTCTTCCTCATTGTTTTCACAGTTTTGGGGAAACTGGTTTTTGTTAATGTTTATCCTTTTGCAAAGAGTTTGCCATAAGTTTCAAATATGCATGACCGGCGGGGTCAAAGGTCATCCCCAACCCGAAGATAAAATGAAGGTCTACGTCGCTTGCAAATTCACTGACAATTGTTATAAGAAAATATCTAAAAATGTGATTTGAATAGTGAGAAGGCTTTATTATTATGATGATTATTGTTGTTTGTTGGAAATGCGCTCGTGAAAGGAAAAATTTTAATAACTGATGCCCCTGAAGGCCGAATACGAGAGCATAGATAATATTTCAAACAGTACTTGTATAAATTAACGAGCATCCTGTGTACAGGTGAGATCGTTATAGCATAGTAAAAGGAAGGCAAAACTCAAAAACACACACACACAATCTAACTGTGCTCACCAGCACATGATTGTGCGCACCTACACACACACACAAGCATAAAAGCACAGCCAACACATGACTGTATGCACACCCATACACATGCACGTCCACGGAGGAGGATATAATATGAAAGGGACGGGGACATGGAATGGTTCTGACTAGAAGACCACGCAATGTGACCCCATAGCAACGCTGAGTCTGAGAGAAACCATCTGTTGCATGCTCAGCTTCTGGCCTGCAGATGGAGCTGGTCCTATCCTCCATCAGGAGACACACACAGTCTGAACCTGAATACCACGTGGTATTAAAATCCATGGGGGGATTCGATCTCTGACGGAAAAATAGGAGTAGATTTGTATCTACAAACATTACTACATATTTTTAGAAATACTTAGTTGTTTTAATGAGCTTGTTCTTTTTAAGGCAAGAAAAACTTTACTGCGTTATTTGGGTGGACAGCGACTTGATCCTCCCTTCGATGGCAGGGCAAAGCTCTTCATAAATATTTGTTGTAAATGTTCAGAGATTTTTATCTACCTCAAATCAGAAACCTGTCATTAACTAACTCGCCGTGGAAATGCAATGCAAGCTGATGATGTAAACAGTTTAAATGTTTGTCATTGTATTTATTGCATTTCTTGAAACCCTTCATCGACTGTCGTCTGATGATGCAAGATGTCGTTAGGTGCGCTGACGAGTCATTTTCTGGCAACCAAAGAGTTGATTGGGACTCGTAAACCGATTCTGGACGAGAAACATTGAAGGAAAAGCACTAACTTCTCTCTTGGCAGTATTTCAGCTGACGACACAGTTCACAACAAAGATGGTGTGATGTTTGCTCTGACCTTTAACCCCTGTCCTTCACCTAGGTCGTGTACTCTTGATGACACAACAAGTATGGAATGCGCGCGATTGGATCCTCGTGGTTTCCGCGAAAAAAAAAGTGAGGGTGAAAAATGTTACCTTGCCTGTTCCCACTCTGTCCCGGATGTCAGGGGCTGAGTTAATGAACACCTTGCCCAACCACACCTAATTCACGACCACGATCTCCTCCCTCCAACCACCTCCCTCTTTCGTCCACCATCTTTGTCCTCTCCCTTTTTACTCCCCAGAGGGAGTGGTTGCCAGTGGAAAACACGTTTTGAAGCATCACAAATCTTTCTTTTGTAAAGTACAAAGTACATAACGGTCTACCGCATATTGCATACCTTGCATTTCCGTTGTTGGGAAGCGAGAGAAGGATAGACAGAGGGTCTGGAGTTGGTTTTTTAAAATTCTATTTTTACTGGAAAGGGTTACGGGTGAGAAATGATCCCGTACGGTTGGTTCTGTAATAGTTCCATGGTGTGTAATGCTCGTTATTGTGTAACGATCCCGTACCTTGTTGTATTTACGTGGTACTGATATTATCCTATTTTGTGTAATGATCGATTATTGCGTAATAATCCCGTGCTGTGTAATGTCTTGTATAGGGATCCCCTTGTGTGTTATGATAACGCGATGTGATGATCACGTGACGGCCATTTTTCAAAATGTTGCCCAACCACCACCTGCTGAAACTTTTCGCTAAGAACATCTTCGTCAAGAAACTGAGTTAGCTTTTTAACGGAAACAAAAATAAGATAACCTTTCTCTTAGAACTGTGTTGCTTTTTCTCGCGAGAGGAAACGCGGAGGGTTTTTTTTTTTCGGGGCGGGGATGGGGAGGATTGTCGGCACAAGTTCAAGACGGCGCCATGGCGGGGACGAGTTTCACGGAACTGGGAGGTTAGCCAGGTGAAGCTGCGGGGGATGATGCTCCTGGGAACCGACAGGTAAGTGTGTGTGTACCTACTCGCGACCGCCGCGTGTTAATTTCGCGCTAAGTTGCCATTGGCTTGCGCATGTCGACACAATTACTTCCGGTTTGAGTTATGGCCGCGCCTGCGAAAGTCGATTGTTTGGCTGCGTATTTCCGGTCGCGCGCCCGGCATGGGGGTGAGGTGGGAGAAGGGATGGGGTAGTGGGTGAGGAGTAGAGGTGTGGGTGTGAGGTTCCCTCTACCCGGTCAAGTAGCCGTTGAGCTTGAAAGTAACCACACGACGGGGTGGGTAGGTGAGGACTGGCTTTTGTCTGCTGATAATAGATGAAGGGGTGGAAGTGAAAGAAACATATTGACCGTTCACAGTGGCTTGACACCTGCCAAACTGTAATTGTCCATGAGATACTAAGGTCATGTCCTAAAAATCCGTTATGACTCTGAGAGTGTCTTACTTCCATGGCTCGGACACGAAGATTTAAATTTTTTAAAACTTTGTTTGACTCTTGAAGTCATGTTCTGGGCAACCATGACTGACATGTTGCTACTTACTAAATTCCTTTGTTTTCATTACAAAAAAACAGGATGGAACCATTGGTGACCTGACAGGTATCACTGTCCATGACACATACAGATAAAGTAAAGAAAACATGTCAGCCCTAACCGCCCTGTGACACTGTTGATTCAGGCTCCTTTCTTCCCTCCAGCACCAGAGAGCTATTTGCTGACCTACGGCGCCGCGCTGGTCTAAGAAAGCCTTAGTTATTGAAAGAATAAAAGAGCGGAGGAGAAAAGCTAATGACCAGGGTCAAAAGGAACAGGAAGTGGATGACAACTCGTTTACTCTTCTAAACGTTTCCTGTTTACTGCATTCTCAGGTAGCAGAGGGTTGAAGACAGCGAGAAAGAAAGAACAAGAAAATATTCAGGTGTTTGGTGATGAGGGCGAGGTCTCGGTTTTGTAAGGTAATTGTTTGCCAGCCAATGTAAGTGGTTTGGGACTCAAAACAGAAAATCTCTTAATCAGTTAATAAGTCTCTTAATTAGTTTATTCAGTACTGAATGGACAGCAGCCTTCTACCTGGGTAAAAGGACGAGTATACATTTTGTCCAGTCTATTTTCCACTCCAGATGTTTACCTGTTCTTGTAGGTCCATCTGTTGTCGGACCCGCACGAGGGAATGATAAACACTCCTTACTTTTGAACAGATGGAGGCGAACATCTGTCAACAAACAGTCGAGCTGGTAAACGTGCAGAGAAACTAAAGGGAAGTGCGAGAAGTATCTCCGGGTATTCTGGATCCCTACCTCCATCCCATCTTTTCAACACCTGTTTTCTGAAAGGGAAGTTCGGGTGAAACTGATCGCTACGGGGGTGACTGTGGTATGAAAGCCTTCCCCAGTTCTGGATAATGTTTTACAACTCATCAGATGCTTTATTAACCACTTCCGTCCGTTTCACGTGCTCCAATCAATGTGTGTTCCTTGTAAAAACAGATTCTTAGTCTAATTCTCTCCCTCAGTGTATATGTGGGTGCTTTGTCGACGATCTGTTCTGGTTTTATCATCATCAGTTTGAGGATCTACGTCTTCCTTTAGCTAATCTGTGCTGGACTGTCTGTAGGTTTTTTGTTGTTGTAGTTTTTTTGTTTTTTTTTTTTGTTTTTTTTGTTTTGTTGTTTTATTTGGGGGTTTTTTGTGGTTTTTTTTTTTTGTTTTTGCTTGCCTTTTCTTTCCTAATGGAGTCGACAGGTGAGATAGAAGTTTTTGTTGACTATCGTCTCCAAGTCCTTCGCGGTCTGTGACTTGTACCATTGGCTTCTACAACTGTCGTTCATCCAGATAGTGATTTGTAAACATTTGTTTATACGATTTAATGGCTCATCTTCTTCACCTGGATGCATTGATGAAACGATTGAACAACAAACAATATGTAGATCCGTAGTCTGACATCCTTCATTGGGGTTTAGTTGAAGATGACTTTTTTTTCTTCGCCGTCTTCTTCTCCATGATCTCCATCTGGCTTAATCCTCTTCCTGAATTCTTACTAAGATACATTGGCTGTCACCACATTTGGTGTTGTTGTGTTACATGTCCGCTTCATCTTCGTCTTTTGTTTCTTTATTGGACAGTTATTTGCGCTTCCTGTTTAGTGAACTGAGCTTTTTTTTTTTTTCTTTTTGATAGCGAAGCTCACGATAGAAGTGAACTATTTGTTGTAAACAGCTTTCAGTCCTGCTGTTCCTCGAGAAAATTATTATTATTATCATTATTATTATTATTATTGCGGTTCATGTTAACTTAAATTCCTCGCTGAAGTGAAAGATGGATCCTTAGGCGTTACCAAGCTCATAGTGGCACTCCTACTGTTCTAAAGTAAATAAAGCTTTAACCATAGAGCAAAAGAGCAAGCAAACAGACAAGCAAACAAACAATCAAACATACAAACAAAAAACAAACCTTAACTTTCTTTGTGAGACTGGGGCAAGAAAAAATGACTGCGACCTCTCTAACCCAAAGTATTGTAACCTTTTGCAATCACAATCTCTTGATTGTAGTCCGTTATCTTCGCCACCATCATCAGGCGCATGCCAACAGATGGTCAGCGAACGGCCATGTGAACTTTGACTCTTTGTTCATTGTTTTGCCAAGCTGCTCCCTCTCAACTGTTAGTAAGATCCTAATCCACTGTTCCTGCTAATTGTCGTTAGTGAACTTTTTAATGGTCATTAGTACATTACAAGAAGTTTACATGCTTTCACGTTCACAAATATTTTTGCGTCCACACTGAACACACTCGCGCACACACACATACACACACAAGAATACACAAAAACACGCTCACATGAGCACACACATACACACGGGCGCGCGCTTGTCGGGTACCCTCTTCAGTTAATTGTTGGTCTGGTTGCATTCTCGCTCTCCCGTTACATCTGGCCCCACTCAAACCCGTTGACAGCCCTCGAGCCGGGTGTAAGGAGGCATGCCCGACCGCGCCCCAACAAAAGGTAGCGGTGGAAGGTACCCGTGGCGACGAGACACCTGGGCTCAGAACTGCAAGCTCGGGGTGGGAGAGTTGAGGGTGGGGTGGGCGTGATTTTGAAAGGGTGAGCACTCAGGTGCACGGATATTATTGCTTGTCGGTTTGAATCGGTCAGTTTTTTTAGCCTCTCTCTGGTCGGGCGGCATTCCTGCGATGCTGAGATCGTTGCCATCCTAGCCCAGTTCTTTCGCACTCGATTTTTTTTTTCTCTTTTTTTTTTCTTCTTCTTTTCTATGCAAGGTGTATTATACGGAGCATAAAATTGTCCTCGTGTCGCTCTAACCAAGTTCATACTAGTACCAACTGCGTTGTTATTGTCGACCAGTTTACCAACTTTTGAAAATGCTTGGACATGGTATCAAACTATTTCATCATCCCATGACACCTTCCATACTACATTCTCCTACCTCTCACGTACCTGCTTTAGAACAACAACAACAACAACAACAACAACAAAATTGGATGAGAATACCTGGTAATATCTAGAAAGATAAAAACAAGACTTTTCAAGCCTCGTTCAGACTTGATGAGAGCCTCTTCATTCAAACGGACCTCGAAGCGGAATTTCCGGCACTTACGTGGGTTCTCTGCGGGTGGTGTGTGTCTTTACAATAAATCTTGTAGACAATTACGACAGAGGGTTGGTTGAAGTTAGACTATAACGTCGCAATTACGTCTCAATGACGTTTTAATGCCGGAAAGCGGCTTTATTCTCTCAACCCTCACCACAGCTCGAGTTAAGATCCCGTTAATCGGGAAGAAAATTGTCGACGAGGTGTGTTGTCACTGCAAAGCTGGAAGAGCCAGACACAGGCAGACCGTGTCGAACTCTTTCATGCATTAAGTAATTTGTCATGCTTTGCTTTTATAGTTCTGCTTTAGTTCTGCTCAGTATCAAGCATTGCTTCTTTGGCAAGAGATGGCAACTTTTTTTTTCCCACTTCGAAGTTTCTTTGATTTTATTTGTTCCTTGTCCTTATCAATAAAGCTGAAATCGTGTAGCTCGTACATGCACCCAGTGTCAGACTGGTTTGTTTTTTTTTAAACACGCACATAAACAATACCCAAGATTCCGCTTTCTAGACTCTGATTGGATGTTGCCACAGGACACAAAGTAGCATCGTTGGTCCCAACTACAAGTCCAATCATCACAGGCGCGATCTCCAAACAACAGCGAAGGTCGTGAAGTACACCGGCGCCTGCAGCGGTCTCATTCTCCGTCCCCCACCTACCCGCCCCAACACAGTTCAGCCCCTACCCTTCCTCTCTACGATGGGTATCAGTGGCGCCCCCCTGGCAACAAGTCTTCTCATCGCTCGACCTTGCCTTTATCAGCATTATCGTTGTCCTACATCTAGATATAGCCATGGTATTGTTGTGTCGTCCATGTCGCTTACTTCCGGTGGGATTGAGAAGTAGGGGGTGGACTGGAGCCTTTAGTTCGAGTTTCGCAGCCTGGCAGGTAGGGTGTCGTGCCCTTTTTGCTCTCACACGTGCACCGAACACCTTGTACACGTGTCTGTCAGATCGTTATCCAGAGTCATTAGTTTCCAAGTGTTTGTTTTGGACACCCGGGACCATCGGACACCCGAGCTGGTATATCTGTTGCTCGGGATCGTCGTCTGGTGATTCCTCTTCCAGAACATCCCTGACACAGGGGATTCGATCTTTCTCAAATCTGTTGTGCCAATTGCTTGGCCCCAATGCCTGTCATGTTTAGCAGTCTAGGCCTCGGTGCACAAGAAGTCGCTAGTAATAATAATAATAAGAAGAAGAAGAAGAAGAAGTAGAAACTCTGACGATGGCGCTTTAAAAGTAGTCAAACGAAGGTCTAGCTGACTCACGCTGTAGAAATGAATATTGTTGTATGAGAACGATTGTTTAATATTTCAGCTGTATATATTTTAAAATAAGTGTTTGTTGGGTTTTTTTTCCTTTTACACTCGTCCTTTTGTGTGCTGTGACAGCCGAGGATAAAGCGTTACAGCCATAAATGTCACTTTTTCGTCTGTTCTCGTTGAGAGAGTCAGATAAAGATTGCCTGAAATAGACGACAACCGGAGGTCAGGAAAAGGTAAAGAATATTAATATGTCCAGAGGTTTAGCCAGCAGTCATCTCCTGGGTGAATGCCCCCGCCTTTCGTCGTAGATAATCGTGACGATCTGTGTCACAACGGCTCACCTCTCGCCGCGTGCCTCCGGGGCGAAGAGTGTCACGCGTCGGCCGCCTGTCACGTGACCAATTATATCTGCGTTTGGCTCGAGAACAGCGGTAATGAATTACTTCCGGCTGCCTGCACTGTAATGAGACCAAGCTCACTATTTCGTGTGGTTATTCAGTATTCTAATATATTAAATAGTGTGTGAAAGTCAGAGAAAGGGAAAGAGGTATAGACAAGTTGTGGAGGACAGACAGAGAGACAGAAAAAAGACAAAAGTGAGTGAAATTTTTTTTTTGGAGAAAGCACAATTTTGCTGAAGTATACAGAACTTTAGGAGGGACTGAACAGCTTGTAGACTGTTTCCTCTGACTGACTCCCCCTACACCTACGTGATGAAAAAATGGGGCATTCATTTCTCTCCTACCCTGTCTGTCTCACTCTCTACCCTCCTCTCATCTCTCTCTCCCTGTGAGAGGTCATAAGCGGCTAAACAGAGGACTCTGTGTGTTTTGCAGGCGTCTGTGTGCTGCTGCCATAAGCACAAAATCAGAATGCCATCTTTCTAGCATGCTGACTGAGGAAACGCGGGATACGTTTGGGTACATGGCACGTGTGGTTATAACCACCTTCCTTCAGGAAGATGCTTATTCATCATCTTTTTTTTAAAAAAAAAGGAAAGATTCGCAGTGGCCGGTCTGGCGTTATCAACGCTTGTAACAAACACAGTCGATTGAAATCAAGGGTAACCGAGTTCAAATTGAAAAAAAAATGTTTTGATGATGTAAGACGATGCGAAAGTTTTATGTTTGTGTAAACAGAATGACATTTTGAGCGTGATGAATAAAACATTTTAAGGCAAAAAGAAAAAAGAAGAAAGATTATCTTGAAGTTGACGGTCGGTTAGACAGCTTCTATGCTACACTCCACACACACACACACCTCCACACACACACACGTACACACACATACAGCAGACGCCTGTGCACGGATACCAAAAGAACAACAAACGCCATCTTCACATCACGCGCGATGTTTAGGTTCATCGCACTTGTAGTTATAACCACCTCCGAGGGATTTTCCACCAGGAAGCTGCTTACACATCATTTATTTTTTTGAAAGAGAAAGATTCACAATGTCCGGTCTGGCGTTATCAACGCTTGCAAGAAACACATTTGATTGTAATCAAAGGCAACTGAGTTTATATTTTATATATTTTATAATATTTTATTAATTTTATTTTAGCCGATGTAGCAAAATGTTTATTTTTAAAGCAGTGGAAATAAATGTCCTCGAAAAATACAGCAGCTGTTTAGCTGCACTGTTTTACTTATCACATAATCTGCCTTTATTCCCGGCTGCCTTTCTTACTTTTTTCTTTCTTTCTGTTAGCTTTTTTATTTTTTTATTTTTTTTTCTTCTCTTCTTCTCTCTTTTTCTTTCTCATTGAAATCAATACTGTGGCATTCTTGATTTTGCCAAATGTCGACGGTAGCATTACAGTGACATGTTTGACATAGAATACGGCAATAACTTTTTTTATTGTTATTTAAAACCAAAAAGAAATCCGTTTTGGAAAAAAAAACAGGTGTCGCGTTGTTCTTTACGGGGATCACTGGAAGTAAGATCTCAATTGACTGTGATAGGTTAGGTAGGGTGTCACAGGGATTCACACCTGTTAAGGTATCCCTTACAGGGACTGTCACATCTAAGTAAGGAAGTATTTCACGCACACGTACTGTCACAGTTAAAGGAGGGGATCACGGGAGCTGTCACGTTTAAAGGAGGCGGGTCAAGGAGTGACGTATTTTATTTCCCGTTGCGTATTTATTTCTGATGATTACCTGATTATTTATTTATTAATCTGCAAGATTTAATTAATTAACTAAGCCAGATTATTTAACATTTTGTTGTATTTTTAAAATATTTTTTTCAGGATTCACGGCTGAATTTGTGAACGGCAACACGCGTCACTTCCTGCTGACGTGCACGACGCAGGACCTACCACGTGACACCAATGTGATCGCCGTCAAGATCTACAACTTCACGACCTCTCACATCCTGGCCTGGGTGGCGGCCAACGACGGCCACCCCAAGTTCGGCAACGGCAGCGTCGGCTGGAACCGGTTCGTGTCGGGTAGACTGGCCAGCGGCGACGGCTCCCACGCTTGGCTGCAGCTGCTGCATCTGGACCACGACGACTCCCACACTGCCTACTTCGGCTGCAACATCTCCGTCATGAGGGACCAGGCCCACATCGTCGACATCGTCCTCAAGACCAACTCGGGCGTCGCCACTCAGCGCATGGACTCGATAGGTCGGAAGATGCTTTTACTTTCAATAAGGCCACCCTCAGTTCGATTTAGAGTTTCCAACTTTCACGAAATATAAACATTTGAGAACTACAATTCTCAATAAATAAATAAAGTGTATGTACAAGGGGGGAAAATGGCTTTACTACTAGCATCAGTGCAGACATGAGAACGCAAAGGAGGTAGAGGGATGGGTCATTACAACATACAAACAATTCTTCTCACTAGTAAGATTCACTTAATGTAAAAATTAATAACATTTCATACCATAACTTTTTATAAAATATACTGACCCCTGATGTCTCTGTTATCAAGATTGTACTTTTTTTTCTTCCAACAGCGCCTACAACATCAACAAAGGCGACAACACCTGGTAAATGGATGTACACGTGCATGCGTGTGTCCGTGTTTGTCTCGCGTATAGTTATAATTAGAGTGTATAACAAGAGAATGCGGGGGTGGGGGAGGTAGAAAGTTTTATGTTTTATTGAACTTTCAAACATTGTTGCTGTCCGTTTTTTTTGGAGTGGGTGGGTTCGAGGGGATAAATCAAATATAGATTACGGCTTATTTTTTGAGGGAACAATGTTCATTGTGTGTCTGTGTCTGTGTCTGTGAGAGAGAGAGAAAGTGAGTGAGAGAGAGAGAGAATTCAACGTATTTTCTTCATGAAGTCTGTACAATTTAATGTGGGGTGTTTTTGTAACTCGTAGTCTATCTTGTAGCTGCTTGGCTAGACTCATATTTTAAAAGGTTAAAGAGCTAACAAAGCAGAAAAAAGTTCAATTAACAAGTTGTTTGTTTGTGTAGCTTCCGGACTGATGGGGAGCGGTGAAGGAGGGGGAAATAGAGGTAAATATTTGTATTACAATAATTATTCGCTGCTTCAATGTGTGTGTTAAAGGAAATGAGTGTTCCTCTCTTTAAAGCATGGCTGTTGTGAACAGATTATTTGAGAAATGTATTTCCCTTTTGGTGACTCACGACTCAACTGACGGTCTCTGGACATGACTGTGACATCGTACATCACCTTTGCCCTCTGCTCACCAGTTGTTGATGATGTTTGACATTATCAGATGTGTGCTGTGCGAATGGCACACAGATTGGTGTCTGTAACTCGAGGTGTATTATAATTATTATTTTTGTTAGTAAGATTGTAATACTCTCTTTGACGATGAGGTTAACAACGCGCGTGCGAGCGCACACACACACACATACACACTGAGAGAGGTTTATGCCTGAAGTAGATGTTGCTTTTAATGTCTCATGTTAAAAGGCTTAAGAATGCTAGAGCACTACTTTGTATAATTTAAGTCAGGTAATTTCATTTGGTCCTTTTTGTAATTAACTTCATGTACAGATCACTCGTGGCTGGAACGAGCCTTTGAAGTAAATGTTTTTAGCTTTAATTACACCGAATGATGTTTCTTTGTTACAGTACATGACACCGAAACACAAATACGAACAGGAAACGTCCTTCAACCGCCAACAGGTAAGCCGATCCATGCACACACACATACACACATACACACGCGGAGAAAAATAATAAGAAGGGAGGAAGGGAAAAAAAAGATAAATTAAGAGTTTGAATACTTTAGGAACATTCCCTAGTCGGTCGTTTTCTTCGCAGAAGTTTTTAATGTCGCTGCAGATTCTGTGAGTAGGCGCTCAATTATCTCTCTCTTGCTCGCAAAGTCTCGGCGTCTTGGAGGAGAATCTACGAGATTAAGCTCATTACACGTGGCGGCAGTCCTCCGGTTCCAGCGCTCAAAGACGTTCAGACGGAAGCCGCGGAATGGTGGAAGGCTCCCTCTTGACAGCTTCGAGCGCGGATAAAGTAATTCACTCTCTGGGGCCCGGAGGTTTACTGGAAAACAAGGGGCTTTTGAAGGTGCACAAAGAAAAGAGACGAGGCAGAAAGAACAAAGGAGACGAGTGCGTGATGTCTTAACGGTCTTCTCCTTATTAGAACCGTTGCGGTAACAAGACGTGCGGCGCATTAGCAGGGGCAAAAAAAAAGTTTGGGTTGTTTTGTGGAGCGTGGGTTGTTGTATTTTCTTCCTGTTGAAAATGTCTCCAGTACTGTCTGAACTGCACAGAGTAATACGCATGTGGAGATCCATGTATCCCCCCCCAAACCCTCCACACACACACACACGCACGCATGCACACACAATAATTAACTCTGTGAGTGACAAGATGAAAGAATAGTTTTGGAACACATCTCAGCTTGTTGTTGCATTGGTAAAATCATGTTTCAGTTACAAAAATGACATAATTGAAATGTTTATAAACATTATGGCAGTAAGGAACTCTCCATGGATAACTTTCTAGTATTTCAAAAATAAACAAAACTGGCGTTTGCTTTAGTCATGAGGTGTTTCATAGAGTAAGAATTTAATACCAAGACCTCACTCATTCGATAACCTCTTTTAGGGTGCGTGCGTGCGTTCGTGCGTGTGCTTAGCATTACAAGAACTACTGTGTGTCATGTGTCATGAAATGTTTCGAAACGCAGCCTAAAGAGTATCTCGCCTCGTCTTCTCTTGCAGTTCTGGAGACTGGAGTTCCAATGACTGTCCTAATCGTTCTTATCGTCCTCATCACGGTCCTCGTGGTTATCACCATGGCTCTTCTCCTGCAAAAGTTCAGAGGTCGGATCATACTTACCGCTATGACTTCAGAAAAAACAAAAAACAAAAAAGAAAGAAAAAAAAACAACCACGAATACAAGTGTTTACCATAGCAAATAAGAATAGTACTACCCCAACCCCATCCCGATTATCTCTCTGTACTTCATCGTCTTTTATTTGTCGAAACTCGGGAAAAAAATTCAATTCCTTGGTGACCCTTGTGAAGCGGGTTTTGAAAAAGCACAGACGTAACCATGAGTCATGTAGTACTCTCATCTCCACCTTAAGGAACTTCCCCCTCCATTGTAGTTTTTAATTTTATTAGAGAGCTTATAATTTTCTTTCTTGTCTGCTTTAGATACCTTATGCTCTTTTTTCCTTTACTTGTTTTCTTATTTCCTTTACTTGTTTACTCCTAACCTTAGTCTTGCCTTTCTCATTATTTTAACAAGTACCAAGATCCAAGATACTTTATTCTTTCACTCTCTCGTCGATATTGAGATGTTCGAAAACCATTTACCCACACAACATATAACCTAAATCCTGTATAATATCTAACTAGTTCCTGTTTATCTGCCCGCTTATCCCGGCCTCATTTACTCATCAATGACAAAAAACAGTAAAATTAATCAGAGCGGTGTGATATTAAGGGACGCAACTTCTATTACTAATCAGCATGGACTGCGCAGTTATGGAACCTGTTGAATGCTACTAGCAGTGTGCTAGGGCATTTTTTAAATAGGAATTAATTACTTTTTTTGTTTGCAGGTCGGTGTGCAGCCCATGAGCTGCACCACTACCCTCCTCCCAACATGGGGCACTACAGCCTGGCAGGCAACACGCCGCTGGATAACTCCTGGGAGGAGAAGATGACCAGCAAGGGTAGTCACCCTTCCCTCCATTGCATGCCTAGGAGTCACTACAGCCTACCTAGACCGCCCCCACCTCCCCTCCCCAAACTAACCCGGAGCAGAAGCCGAAACTATGGTAACTACAATTCACAACACGTCACGTGACAACCCTCCATCCCCACCCCATTACGTCATCCGCAACACGCGCCACGCTCGATCGCTCGCTCGCGCACACAAACGCGGTGCTCACGGATGTATGAGAAGAAAAGTCGCTGAAGTGTAAACGCCGAATGTACGTCCGTTAAACGCGAATAAACACCGGTTTACTTCTCACGGATTCTTGTTGTTGTAAACACCGTACTTAAACACAGAGGCAGCATCCGAAATGAGCAGCACACGAGTTCATCAGGCCACCCTGATGATGTAGGAAACTCCCCATAGGGTATCATACAACCCTACTACACTCCACCCCTCCCCTGCATTTGTCTGAAGCTTGCATTTGTGTAAGCGGATTGGGGAAAAAAACAAACAAACACGATCACACGTTGGTCCCTGGCGGCATTGTTTTAACAATTCACGCAACAGACTAAAAACAAAAAATCTGAAATACCCCAAAATCTTTATATCATCTACCCTCTCGAAGTGCATGGCTGCTATATTGCTATGTTGCATGGAAATACTATGAGAGCATTATGAGATTTAAAAGTATATATATATTTACATCCGAATGCTAAATTCATATCAAGCTTCCTTCTTTTTATAATATAAAATCCCAAGTTTGTGCCTTTGCAACAATTCTTTTTTTAAAATTCAAATAAACTTTTGAGAAAGCTTAAGCTTATACTTGTTTCATAAAGAAGTTTCTTGGAAGGCTGTGACGAGGACATATGCAATCCATTTTTTTTTCTTGATGTAAGTCGAAAAATCAGAGTCAACTTAAAAAAAAACTTGGTATTGGGTATCTTTTGATGAGACCTTATTCCTGTGGCGATATCATGCTTAAAAGAAACACTATCCTTGTTTTTTTTTCACCTTTTTTCACTTTAAAAAAAACTATCAAAATTTTCTTTCCATTTCTTGATTTTGCATGATCCACTTTCAATGACAGTCGGAGGCGGCCAGGCCACATAGTTCTCTTCCTAGTCAAGAGTTCTCTGACATTTCTGCATTTGCACAAACTGATCGACTTCAGACTTTGCAATGATCATATCATTATTTTCATGATCCAGCTGATATCGAAAAGGCATGGCTACACTAACCGCACTTTATCTGCCGTGCATGCACTGAAACCGGAATGACACAGGCAACAGTGATTGCGAAAACTTGCTCTCAATATTTACTATGATCCTTACTGCAACATATATAAGCCTGCGAAACCTTTGACATTTCTTCCCCGCCCACGGCTTCTCTCTGTCTATGCTTCTGATTTTGATCATGGAATGTGTTTCTTAATTTCTAAAATATTTCTATAAGGTGTATGCAGACAATTTTTTCCAAATCTTTATTTCTGAAAAGTAAATAGAATTATTTATATATATACTTGATTTTTTTAAACCATTACTTGTGTCATTCAATCAGATTGTTTTAAAGAAGGAATGTAGTTATAAGTTTGAAATGGTTCTTGATTTGTTTTTCAAAAGTAGAATTTTTTTCATGCCTCTTGACTAATTTATATTTATTAACTTGTAAGGATCATCGGGTTAGGGTAGATAGACGCAGGGATAGAAGGAAAAGAAGGAAAATTTAAGTCGTACAAGTCGTCTGCTCCCGTTCATTTACAGTTTATTTTCAGTTTACAACCAACCGAGTTTCATTTACAGCTTCCAATGGTCGCATCCCAGGAACTGTGAGGTCTCACTACATGACCCCATACGACGCCATCGCTCAAGACTCCAGCGAAGATGGCGACTTGTCCCTCCTGAACACTTCCCGCCATGACCTTACACCCTCTCTTCCGCCGGAAGTAGCAGGGGAGACCACTTACAACGTTCCGCGCGGCGACCTCCAAGGACAGGTGCTGGCGCAGGCGCAGACGCCGTCACCTGTACAAACACAGTTGCCGGTATTAGGTCAGGGTCAAGTTCACACGTTTTACCCGTGCACCGCGTTGAAGACGCCACATCCTCTTCCGCTGGAGTGACCCCGCGTGACCTCGTTCGAATCGAGCAATGGTTTCTGGGAGTTAGGAGGCAGACTGTCTCTCGATGGAAGCGTCTGGTGCGTGTGTTGCCAAAGCATTGACAGAGAAAAGTTTCTCATTTTATAGAGCTTTGAATTCAGCTCTCCAGTCGTTCCTTCTTCTACTTGATGCTGCAAGCGGCATCAGTATCAGTTTTTTGTTGTTTTTGTTGTTGTAAAATGTGTTCAAAGACTCCGTCACATTTCACATCGCTACATTTCACATCGCCAGTGTCATGTTTAACCAGAAACAACTCGTCCTCAGAAAACATTCAATGCTGTAGAGTACACAAGGGTTCTTTTGTACTCCTGGCTGAAAAGAGGTTTCAAAGCAAATGAGATTTGGAAAAGTATATTTTTAATTATACGTTACATATTTACTGTGAGAGAATATGACATAAATTGTTTTAAAGGCCTAGTAGGGCGCACTGTACAGAGTTCAGAAAGAAAAAATTCTCAAAATTCATTCACAAGATGCGCGCCAACCAACATCATGCGTAAACAAAGTCCAAAACACACTTCAAGGTGTACATGGACATATTCTCGCTGTCGAAAAAAGTACAAGGCGAAAGCTGAGACCATATGTTAATTAGACAAATTGTGACATGTCACATTTTCCATTTTTCTGTGAAAAGTGCTATTTGTGGTCCTTCATCTCGAGACCAAAGCGATGTTATTCACTCAGATTTCGGGAAGTAGTATTTTGTACTGAGCTTAACCCAGGCATTTAAAAAAAAATTCGCACCCAGTAGATCTTTAAATATTTGACTTCGCATTATATATTTAAAGTAGTTTTCTACTTTTGTAAATTGCTGCTTAGACCTGCTTTCAGTATTCGACACAGCTTTGAGATACCATCTCACCCCAAGCCCTCGCAAACCCCACCCTACCCCTCATCCTCATCTTCGTTGTTCATCTTTTATTGTGTGAAGATGGGATTGAGTGCCTTTGCTTTTGTAGCATGATATTTTATATACATGCATACATTATTCGTATTCAGCATGCCTTATAAACCACGCGTATCTGCTTGCCCGGGTGCATGTTCCATGTGGCAAATGGCGGGAAACACTACTCCACAGTTTTCATCGAATTCTGAGTCTGACAAACCGTACAGTAGTTGTGCTCGTAGGCTCGTCGGTTTTTCAGTGATGTTGTTTTTTATTTGTTTGTTTTTTGTGGAAGCGAGAAGGATTCTGTGAAGGGGAAACGGTGCGTTTGTTTATTTGTTTGTTTACAAAGTTTGAACTTGTACATGTAAGCTTAGTCATTCAGTTTCTATTCAGAAACTCAGTCTTTGATATTACCTACAGGCAGTTTTACTTTTTATCACACATTTTACAGCTATACTTATGCTTTGATACAATTAGAGGACAACGTTTTCATTAGTTTTATCTTCTTATTATTTGTAACTAGTACTTATTGCAAATATATAAAGATTACTTTAAAATTTCAAGTGTCATTTAAGATAAACACTTTCAACACTAATCAAGTTCACAAATATTTCCGTGTTTGTCATGAAAGACACAACATCTTTCCAACCTGTAGATTTTAACTGTACTTGGTCGACATCTTGGTCTATAAAGAAGATTTCATCCAGAGGAGCAAAGACAAAGTCTTCCGTTAACGGCAATGACAGAGCCGCGGGATCTTCTTTCTTCTTTTGTATTTTTGTCTTTGTTAAGAGCAATG
>SRHC01002937.1:0-27357 GCA_004794325.1 Pomacea maculata | reverse complement strand
ATTTCATGATAAAATTAGTTTTTTCCCCGTTCGTTCAGACAAAAGTGCTCTTTGTCCATGGCAAGATTCTACCAATCACCGTTTCGTTTAGTTCATGTAACGCATTGTTTGAGCTGAATATGTTTATGTGTAACAGTTTGTTTGGACTGAATATTGGTTATCAGTGGGAGGAACATTGATGCTGCCTTACTTGTCTTGTTGTGTAAGAGAAAAAAAAACTAATGTAAATTCATTTAAATGTCCACTTTAATAATTTCGACTAAACTGCAGCTGGGACATGATCTCTGTTGGTCATATCAGTCTGTTTCTTATCTATCGTCTCATATCTTCCTCTGCCAGTATCTATTTCCATTCCTTTATCGATACCAGACTGTTAGCAGACATATTTGGATCAGTATAAATATACTGCCACTATATATTTCTTTATATTTCTTCATATTATACTTTTTGTACCCCCGTCTTTGTGTATATCACGTTATTAGTATCCAAAGTATCTCTTTTGTCAGGCTGTCACAAACCAAATCAATGTATTAACTTTTCTCTTTCTTTCCAAACCTCTATCCCTTCCCACCTTCCCCTCTTTTCGTTCATAAAACACGACTATCATGCTTGTAAACCCACAAGAGAAATCCGCTTTTTGCTCAAAAATATCTAATTCCGTGTTCAGTATTGACAAGGCGTCCTCAGAAATATTGTTCTTTTGGGGAGGAATCAGTAGGATAAGTCCCTGAGGTAAATTACAAATAAGTCATTTGTCAAAGTCATTATGGTTTATGATTATATCCATTGACACACCATGTCTTGGAGCCCCAGTTTTTGCTTTTATTTTTGCTTTTTTGGTACTTAAAAACACATCTGTTCTGCTACTAGATACAAGAAAGACAAAGATTACTGTATGGTAACAAAAACTTCAACAACTGTTAATGAGTTTATATATATATTATTTTGCTGGGTTATTTTTAAACCTACATACTTGATTGTCTGCCGGGAAATAATTATTATCCCTTAGCGGGTTTTTTTTCCCCCTTGGGAAACCCGGGATTGGAACCATTACTCTCGGCATTTATTAACGCGTTTGGTCATGTATTCGGCTATTCATTGATGGGATCTCTTTTGTACAATAGTCAATACATAGTGTTCAGTTTTGTACGATAGTCACATATAATGTGTTCAGATTTTTGTACAATAGTCACACAAGATGTGTTCATATTTTTCTTTGTGCAAATTTGCGGAGAAAAAGTCCGATGATGTGTTCTGTGGTCTTGCTCATGGATTTTATGCCGTATATGACAGTCTGCATTTATTATTATATCTATTTTTAATGTTTGTTACGACCAGTTGAGATTTTTTTTAAATCACTGTTGTTAGCTTTATTCGCTTGTTTGTTACGATAGATTGGCAAAAGTCAAATGGTGAGTGTCTGACACATGATGCGATTGTCAGATAATTCGTTAGGAATGTTCGCCATCTTGGCCGCACTAGATATCGGTGCGCTGACAGCCGCGCAGACAGCAATGAAGGGCCAAAATGAAGAGAGGCCTGCTGGCTTTTACATTGCTGGTCTTTGGAAAATACTTGAATCTTCCTACTTTGATGTTCACAAATATTAATGACAACGGCTGTAAGTTAAGAGTGGAGACATTTCACCATTACTGTGTTAGGAAGATTCTTTCTATAATTATTCTCTTCCTATTTTGGTCACTGCCTTTTCGAAGCGATAAATGATATCTTGGAGTGTCATGATGGTGCACACTTAGGGATGTTAAAGATGTCACATGACTGATTTGCCAGCACGTGAAGTAAGCAGTAACAAGTAGATGACCAGATCGAGAGGCAGACGAGAAAGATATATAAAGTAAGGGCCGGTAACTCTAAATTCGGCTTAATATCTTTTTTATGTTTTCTCTGGTAGCTATGCTTATTTTAATCTTTTGTTGAATAAATTGTTGCATTTAAAAAAATTTGTAGGCTTTTGAAGAGAGTTGGTTCTTAAAGATCTTAATTGCGGTTCTGATTCTCTCTCTCTCTCGCTCTCTTCCTATTAAATCTTCTTCTTATCAAGATGGTACACAAGACATGCACTAGAGACCTCCATTCTTGTCTGTCAAGAGAAAGCTTAGCTATGTTGTTTCAGGTCAGCTTCTGGTCCCTTAGTTATCTCTATACTGACCTTCGTACTGTTTCTTTTGGCAGTATACGTTTCCTCGGCCTGTGGCATGCGATGCGAAAATACAACATCGAAGAAGGTTTCGTCTAAGTCATCGAAATACTGTATAATAGCTCACAGAGTGCAGTACATATGGTGATTACTGCTTACCTTCTCACTTTAGGTCCGTCTCCGGTGCTGTGTTTATGTACTTCGCTCCCCTGCCCCTACCTGAATGTAATTTTCCCGCAAAACAAACGTGACCCTTGGGTCACTGACGTCATCATCGAACGCGGTGTCGCAGTGGATCCACCCATGCAACAACCGTCCGCGAATTTCCTACACCCACCATTGTACATAGTGTAGGTGTTTTGTAAGCCTTGTCAGCTACAAAAGGTGTTTCATCAAGGATTTCGAATATTTGCAAACAACAACAACAAATGAATACACCATCATGGCCGACAACCTGTTTCATCGAAGTGAAGAATGTCAACATGTGTTTAGGAAAGATTACCAAGGCATTGTCGGCACGTTTAGCACAATATCTCCAGTATTTTCTGTTATTTAACGGTGACTCGCCCCTGCATGTTGATACTACGCTTCTTTCTCACGAAAAAATGACCCCAGAGTCGTAAAGAAAAATATAAAAGCATAGGAAAAATACAAATCACAACATGGTAAAAGTTTAGCACCAAATATTTTTAAGTCAGGTCAGCAGATGGGTCTACTTCCCCCAAACCGGTTAGGTCCACGAAATAGTGTCATTGGCTAGGGTCATGCTATATATTAAGGGAGATAAATGACAAAGTGTTTATTCTCAGACGTGGTCACGCCGTGTAGTCATGCACTCTGTCTGAAAGCCTACCATGACCAGCCTACTGACCCCCAAATCACCCGTCAGTTCATTATGCACCCTGAGACTGACACAAAAAAAATCTCCTAGTTGAGAAAGTGATGAGATGAAAGCATAAAGATGGGAAAAGTTTTCCAGTTAGTGGCGGTACATGGGAACATATCGAGAGTGGTATTTATGAAGCGAGAGTAAGTCTTTGCCCTCAGGTAACATGGGAAACTCAAGGACAAATGTCTTGTTTCCAAAATTATAAAACGGTATCCACCCCCTTGTACATGTTTTACCCCTGAATCCGTAGTTACAAAGCGGCAACAAAGGTACCCTGGGGTAACGAACATGAAGTATTGCCCGATGGGTCTGGACATCTCTATATAACTTCGGAAACAAGACGATTCTCCTTGCGTTCCCCACTTTGCCCTGGGGAAACGACTAACTCTCGCTTCATAACTACAGCAACAGTTGTTCTACAGGGGAAACGAAAAAAAAAAACAGAAATTACATTTTTCTAAGACCAATTCCTATTGTTTCTGCTCCCACCCGTCCCCCACACCATACACCCCTCCCACGTGACTGCTGTTATAATATTGACTAGTATGATTCTTTCATTGAATGATGCATATTTGAAACTAATGCATGGTGATAGCATGGTACTAGTAATGGACTGCATATAACAAATGTTTACCTTTTTTAAACATACTTGTTTTCTTGTATTCACGCCTACAACGGAAATGTATAGTTGATGTTTTTATGACTGTGACAGAATATGATGCTATTCAGGACGCTTCAGCTCGCGGGAACCCTGACTGTTAAAGGTGATACTCAGGTATGATGTGGGTATCAGGTATGATATAGGTATCAGGAGAAAATAATCGCGTATATAGTGTGAAGGGTGCCTTCACCCTCTCTACCTAATCTCTCTTTTTCTCTCCTCTTCATTTATACTACCTCTCTAAACTCACTCACCCAATTTTTTAATATAATATTTATGAGACTTCTGTTTATTTTACAGTAAAGGAATAAAAAAAAAATATAAGGGGATAGGCTTCCCCAGTGCTGATTATATTAATGGAGCTCGGTGGTAGATTGTGTGAAGGGATACAGAACACAAGCACGGCGATGGTTTATGCCAAGGTTGTTGTTTGTTTTTAATATAATGACTCAAGGAATAGGCTGCTGATTGTTATGACAAAGATAATGAGGATGGTTCATGGTATAATGTGTAGTACAGTAGGAGACTGTGCGAAATTGTTGTAATTAAAGGGCATAAAGGGGGACCAAGTCGGTGTTCCAAACTTGTGACAGCCCACAGTAAGAAACTGTTGGCATCTTGTTGAGAAAGACTTAGCCACCCAGATCTTATCAGTCTACTGGAAACAGTATAGAGACTGAGTTCATTCATAAAGCAAAATATAGTAGTGGACTGTCAGATTTAACAGCAGATTTTTCAGACGATGTCTATCATTTAAAAAAGAAGAAGGCCAGGGTGAGGTTGAGGGTGAGGATGAGGTAAGGCATGAAGTCCAGGAGGTGTGGCTATAGTCTGACAGTACTTCAAGATGAATCCAGATATTTTCTTATTCTCAGTTCTTAACCCCCGCCCCCATTTTTTCCATCTGAAATCTGACAAAATAAAAGACTGATTCTGTCATTTAACACAGATGAAACATGATGAGGAAAGTACAAAGAGTAAGCAGGCTATAAGTGTTCAAAAGAAAAAAATATTAAGGTAAACATTGAAAACAATACTAATGTCATTGCTAAGTAAATGTTTTGTTTTAAGCTGTGATGTTATCTTAGATACTTGAGGATCACTTATATCATTGTTAAGTAAATGTTGTTTTGTTTCAGGTTGTGATGTTGTCTTGGATATTTGAGGATCACTACCAGTTTATTGTATCAGCGAGTAATACGCTGTTTGTTTGTTTGTTTGTTTGTTTGTTCGTTCGTTCGTTCGTTTGGTTGGTTGGTTGGTTGGTTGGTGTTGTCACTTTAAGTTCTTTACTCATGCAAGTTCGACTTATTCGTTACCAGGTCAATGTCAGAGTCGCACAGAACCGTCTCGGGTTGTGTAATTCGGTGAATTTTAACATTTTTCCGATTACGCTGAAGTCGGGATGTGTTCCATAATGTCATTTTGTTGATTACTTGATTACTGTGACTTCTTATTGTCCCTGGAACACATACACAAAATATAGTCCTCTCTTCCGTTTTTCATATTATTGCACTCTCCTCTATTTTTGCATACCCCATCTCTATTCCCACTTAAAATCCGTAATGTTATGACAGTTTTATTTCACAAATTGATCATCGTTTGTTTCTTTTTCCTTTGTAATAATTGTTATTATTCTCTTTTAGATATTATTATTATTTATATTCGATTGTAAAATTTTTATTGTCAGTGAGTAAATGTTTTTCATTATCAAACATTGCATATTATTTTAATTCACAGACCATCGGCATACTGACACGACTGACATATTATATAGTATGCTTTCAGTATTATCTTTTACCAACTATATAAGGCTGATTTATGTTTTAATTATGAAAGTCCATGTTACATTTTGTTTGTTGTACTTAACAGGATGGTTATGTAATATTATGAGGTTCGGGATTTGTGTGTTGTACTTTTCAGCAATGTGTGTAAACGCTGTGAGTATTTTTAATTACCTTAACATTTGTGTATATTTTGTTCCAGTTATTTTAATAATATTGTAATGTGATTGTCATTTAGACTTGTAGATTATTTGAGTTACGTGTCATGCATGATGAATAGCTATGTCATGAACCCAGAGAAGAACTTGGGTACTTGTCAAACCTCACAGGCGTCCGCGAGCAACAGTATTATAAGGTCAAAGGTCAAAACCTATTATAATAATTTATGATTTATTGACAGCTGGACTGTCACGTGTGTCAATGTTTCATAATGACACTGTGTCAAGTCAAATTAAACTGAGGTGACTTAAAAAGTTAATATAATGGCAGCCTATTTCCTAAAACTGGTGGATTTTCTGGCATCTAGTCATCAAGATGGCAATTGTTTAATACACCCACCTGTCTGCCTCCTTGTACCAGTGGACCACACTTCAATCACTGAAGGTTCACTCAACACTGCCGTCCGCCGGTATGATCAGGCGGGAGAACTCTTCACTGTCTATCCATTCCAGGGACACAACCTCTCCCACTACACCAGAATCATTTGTATCTTTCAAGGATTATGTTCAGACACAGGCAAGGCACGTGCACACAAAACTTACTTCTGTCAGAGAAAGTCACGTGTCTGCCAACACCAGCCGCCTCCTGAATCTCCGATGCCCGGATACTAACATGATAAACTTTTCCAAAGACAGTTTATATTCTAAATATAAATCGCAATTTACAGACTTTTGTTTTAAAGTAACCTTAATCATATATTTTCCTCCTCCAGCTGTTGTTCAAATGTTCCTTGGCTTTATTTAAATAAAAAAAATAAGAGAATCGCCCTTTGTGTTTCGATCTTTCAATCACTACTTATAAATCATTTCAGTGTTTCGTAATTTTTCTTAATATTTTTATTGGTATGTTGTAATATTTTCCCCTCAAAAATTTTGTGGTCATTCTTCGCTGAGTCCATCTGGTCCGACAAGTACAATCATCTCACTCCACCGTGTCAAATCCATTCTTTCATCCCGGACGGTGGAAGTTCGGAGTCCGTTATACGGCCAACAAATATCGCTGATCTTTCTGAAATACTTGTGCCTACTGCTGCTTTGATGTTCCGAAATTTTCTTGACAACGACCATAGGTTAGGAGGGGAAGGGGGACAGATTTTCACATTACTATTCTGCTATGTTAGGAAGGTTCTTTCAATTCTCTTTATATTTAGTTCACAACTTTTTTCGACGAAGGAATCATTTTTAAATGCTTGTTTGGAATGAATGTAACCCCGTAAAAGATATACGATGGATAGAGAATGTGTGATGCCGATTTAAAAAGGAAAATTTCCAAAATGAGGAAACAGCTGTATGTACCAGATATATTAAGTGATTATATTAAATACTCTCCTTTTTATAAAAGAGAACTGACTGTTAAAGTTGTTACAAGCGCCTCGCTATGTCTAGCATTTGGTAAGTTGTTTTTGTTGTCTGCTTCCGTAAAAGCATCAAGAAAATGAAATGTTGTGACAAAAACAAGGTCGTTTACCAACCTATTTCGAGTGGACAAACTCTTCTCTCAGGCAGCACACAGACGATGCTTCAATGTGTGGTCTGGTCAATGATCTCGGCGTGAACTTTAAAATTATTGTTCTCTATGTTTACATGAACGTTAAACGAACTTTTCGTCGTCGTACTTGAGATGTCGTTTGAGCTTAAGTAAATCCAGGTTTGTTCACTGTATCAGCGAAATTTGCAAAAAGAAAGATTAAAGTGACTAGTATTTTCTGTACTGAAGATTCAGCTACTGGCTATACTGAAAGTATTGCTTTATTGCTTGGCATTTTCTGAGTCAAATATAATTAAATTTTGTATCAAGTGTATCGCTGTTATTATTGATGATACCTATTGTGTGGTGTACTTTCTTTAGAGAGCTGAATATTGTTTGTGTTTATAGTCTTCCTTATTTGAAGAAGTCTATGTGTGTGTTAGTCTCACTGTCATCAACCTGTTGGTGAGCATGACTCAGCGAAGCTGCCCCCTAAGATGTCAGGCCTGATTGTGACATATGTGTGACCACGTGCTATCTGTCACAGCAATTAGCCCCGACTGTTCCGTTACTGTAGGTAAAGTAGGTGTACATGTCAAACATTCACTACCAGTGTTTATGATTCTGCAAACGCCTCGCCAGTTACAAAGGCCTTTGACCGGCAAGTGTTCTTTTCCCAAACTATGCACGCATGTCATTCAGAATGTTACACATTTTGGCCCCTGTAGTCTGTCTTTTTTTTCCCTTATTTTTCCCGTTTTTATTTTATTTTATTTATTTTTTTTTTTGACTATTCTTTTTTGTTTATTATAAAATACATATAAAACGTAAAATACTAACACATAAAAATAACAAAGACACAGGAAAAACACAAAATCTCCCCTCAGCCTCTCATCATACCCTGTGAACAAAGAAGCGGCTAACCATAGAAACATAGGCGATGTTAGTCCCTAACTCTGTAGTCCCTAACTCACACAGATAGACTTTCTTTTTTTTTTAACAACACATGCAATTATACTTTGAAATATTTCAAGATTTAAGCCACCTACATTACACAAGCCACATACATAATGACATACTAACACATATGGCAATCAGTCTACTATAATATCTTTATTTCTGTTTCACACATGATTTTGGGGGCTGGGGGTTTGAGTGAGGAGAGTGCACACAAACACACACGCACACATAGAGTAAAGATAATAACAACAATGATGATTTGTTTAATTTAAAATGATATAGATTGTACTCTTTGATAACTGACATTTTCCGTATATTTAACATTTACACACTAGCTCATTCGGTCACCATTTCATCTCTAATCGACTGGATCTCTGCTTTTGCACCTGAGAAAAGATGTTTAGTTCTCTGGGCTCAGCACGTGCGTGGATGCGAGTGCTTCAACCTGGATTTAAGGATGTGCGGCTGATGGGAAATGAGAGAACAGGTAGGGGGGAGATAGAGGAGGAAAATAAATGAATAAAGAAGTTTTGGCAAGCCTGAAATGTTTGTCTGTACTAGTCCTGCCAGCAGAACTCAGCAAACTCTGTTCCTTTTATCACGTTCACGCCGGACGAGAGAAAGCATCCTCACAGACGGAGCGAATGTAATATATGCAAAGGCGGAGGCCGCCACACACCAGACAGTGCATCAGTTGTCAGGAGACTGCGGGCTGAGAGATACTAACTGTTATCAGCCTGCAGGGTCCGGGTAGATTACACTCAATAAGTCGATTCACTTCAACAGACCAGGCCTTTTGCTCCCACCGAACTTCTTACCTGACAGGAAGTGATTTGTGTGTCTGAGAGGTGATCAAAGAAGACCCAGTTTTGCAGACGGATTTCATACAAGACCTCTTGTTGAGGATGTAAGTAAAAATTATGAGTATAGCCTATCTAGTCTGCAGCCTGAGTTTGGGATTTTTATTTTTATTATTTTTTTATTTTCTCTTTTTTTTTAGTATTTTTTTTTCTTTGGTTGATAACATTTTGTAGGATTAAACCCTGCTATTTTCACAATTTTCATCAGATAGGTGTATCCTTTCCTTGGCTTTGGTGGCAGACAGTATTTCTTTGTGTTCTTCTCACAGAATTACTTTATGAAATGCATGAATAATTTTAATGATTTTTAACACCAGTAACCCACACGAAGTAGGTCAGTGGCAGTGTCGTTCTTTGAACAGTCTTTTCTGTTTTGTGTTTTTGTTGTTTCTTGTTCTCCTCCTCACTCTCATCAGTTTTATTCTTCTTGGTCTTCTCTGCCTGCTGCATTCCACCACGAAAGTTTAGGTAATATGGTGACTTTAGATAAGGAATGAACTATTATAGTTACAACAGAAATGACGTTTTATTTATTTATTTATTTATTACGCTAATAGAAAGAAAAGTTGTGTGCAATAAAAAAATTTAAACAACTAAAAGTCCTTCATCTCAGGTCAAAGAACATCCTTCACGGATTGAAAAAGCATTATGAAAGATCAGCAACACATCAACTCTAGTAATCCTTGGAAATATAATGGCTGATAGTGATGTAGATGATGTAAATAAAAATTAACTGTACAAAGGTGTCTTCTATGCTAACTTCACTCTGATCTCATGTTTTTGGTGAATTCTTTGTCACTCTCAGCCGCAGTCACTCTTGTAAGTGTTACTCGGAGCGCAGGGTCATGACTGTTTGGAGCAACACGTGTATATAACAGCACTGACACAGAAGTAAGATGGAAGGATTTGAACAATTCTGCGGAGGAGAGTTTTGGGTGAGTTTTTTTTTTCTCCCTCGACGAATTTTATTTCATCTAAAATTGTGGATGCGGACAGCCGGGTAGCAGCAGCACCTGAGTTTGAGGTCGGCAGAGGTCACTGTAGTTGTGCTGTCCGGCATGCTTCCCTCAGCTGACTCGAAGATTCGTCAAGGGGTACCACCTTCATTTAAAAAAAATGAGAGGGGAGGTTAAAGACAAGACAAAGCAAGTGTTAGTGTTCAAAACCTTTTGTTTCATTCAACCTCATAAAACTAAATGTTGATAGCTTAGGTTGGAAACTACAAAGAACGTAGAGCATACTTTGCTTCTATAAATAGCACATTACGTCATGTCCACAGAACGATACTCTCATCATCGACAACACGTGGCCTCAGTTCACCGACTGTTTTATGCACACGGCACTAATATGGGTGCCGTGCGGATTCTTGTGGCTGCTGCTTCCTGTGTACATATCATCCGTGCATGAACACGCCACCAATGTGTCCAACCCAATGACATGTGTCAGCATGACAAGGCTGGTAAGTGCATCAACATGTCATCAATGTGCCCAGCCGCATGGCAGGGTTGGTAAGTAGCGCGATCTCAAAGGACTTACAGACGTGTCGATATTGAAAGACGGACGGACTGGACGAATGGGCATACAGAATGTTAAGTACAATGGTGAGAAATGAAATATTTGTAATCATCTGTTACCAAATTATGAGATTAAACTGTTCAGAGAGGTGTTGCATCACCTGCCACACGACTACAACCTGTATCGGTCACTCACCACTCAACCTAATGCCTCTTCATGTCTCTGCTGACAGTTCAGCTGCATCGCTCTGGTCCTCCTGTCCTTCGTGACGCTCATCCTGAGGACTGATGGGAAGGCTTCCAGCAGATCCTTAGCTGCTTTTCTTGGTGATGGCATCGACATTGGCACATATGTAAGAAATAAATATCTATGTAGTGGGTGGGAAATGTGCTTATCCAGCCTAACTGTCAGGGGCTAGTTACACAGCATGTTTCTAAAACTCAGCTGTTCTCAAGCAGCAAATGTAGAAATTCTCTTTTAAAAAAATCACTTGTATGCCATTCAGATGAGCATACAAAAAAAAACTTTTTAAGTTCTAAAATTGTTTTGTGTATTGTTTTTCCATAAAACTAATCCTCTTAGTAGACTTAAGGTATAAAAGTGTTGACACTTAGACATGTGTAACTGTCAACCTTTAGTTTAAAATTTTTTTAAATTTTATTTTTGATGGGGTTGTTTATTTTTTTTATTTTTTTTTTGGGGGGGTGGCTTTTTTTGGACAGCCACAAGGCTACAGCGCTTTTACCTTTATCTTCTCCTTGTCTCTGCCAGGTGGTCATGGGCGTGTTGAGTCAGTACGAGAGAATCAAGGGAGCCCAGCCGCGTGCAGTGGCCTTCTTCTTCTGGCTTCTGTCCTCCCTTTGCGCTGTCGTTCCATTCTACACGATGATCGTCCAGAAAGTACTTCTTTCTTCTTTCTTTTTCATGCTTCTTTGAAGATCTTAAAGACAAAACTGAATGGTTCGCGTTTGGTTTTGCTTCGGATATCGATAGATATAGGCGATATAAAACTAGCCCCTAAGTTTCAGCCTCTAAAACTCATCAATTAATTATCCGGTAACAAAGTAGTCACTCGCACCTACGATCAACGAGTGCCGCTAACAGTGTACTACGTCACGCTAGTACATTCACAAGTAGTAGTAGTAGTAGCAGTAGTAGTAGTAGTAGTAATGTCTGTTTTATTTCTTTACGTTAAACTCTGCGAAAAGAAAAACTATGATGATTGTGATAATAATTATCATTATCAGTTTGTTTGGGCTGAAGTTGTCTACCCTGAGTCCTCTCATTCCATCTTTGATGACAGACGTACGAAGACGACTTGTTGAGCTTCGTCGTCTTGACCTTAAGTTTAGTTCTGAGGTTCCTGGGCCTGGTGCTGACAGGGTTCAACGACACCCAGGGTGGATCAGAGTACAAAAGAGTCGGTCCAGTAAGTAGTGTCAGAGGTCATAGCGTGCGATCGTGAGTGCGTACCAGCGTGGGTGAGTGTGTGTAAGCACGCCTGCGTGTATGTATGTACATACGTGAGTATACATACATACAAGGTAATGAAGTGAGTGTGAGAGAGAGAAAGAGAGGTAAAACGAAAGTGAATGTGTGTGCAAGTGTATATGTGTGTATGTGTGTGTGTGTTAGTGACTAAGAAAGAGTATGTGCTTGCGCGCGTGCCTGTGTGTTATAAGAAAGAATTAAAGGTACAAGAAAGTATGTATCCAAAGAATCCATTTGGCACAGACTGTCAATTAGTTTGTCTTGTTAGCACATTAATATCCATGGTTTTTTTATAATGCCTCGCTACAACACTTTCAAGAAGACTTAAATCACAGCAGTTAGATGTGTTAGTAAAAAGTATTCCTAGACACTTAAATTTTCTTTTATAAAATGAATTTATGCACAGTAGCACATTTGCTAAACGAAACTATTGTTTCAACTCGTATAGATGCCATGTCCAGAAACCACATGTTCCTTCCCATCATACCTCATCTACTGGTGGATGACAAGGTGCGTACTGAAACACACACACAAAGATACACAAAGATATTCACATATATATGCATACCTGTTTATATCAACAGCTTGAAATTATATAAATATCGTTCTGTATGTACATTTTCCTTGTATTCAACCAAAAAAGTATTTATAACATACCAATATTTTCGTTTCAGTCTTGTAGTTAAGGGATATAAAAAGGACCTGGAGGAAAATGAGCTGTGGGAGTTGCCACCTCAAGATCAAACAACCACCCAGGTGCCAAAGTTCGAAAAAATGTGGAAAGAGGAGCAGAGGACATGCGCCCTCATCAACAGGTGAGAACATGAGCCGAGCAAGAACAAAGGGGAAACAACCCGAGATCGACAGTCAGCTAAACCACCTTAATGACTATACGAAAGTGAAATTAAACTGAAAATAGTGCATTTAAAATAAATATACTGAAATCGGTTAATACTAATCAAAACCACAGTTTTCTACCATGTCTAACTTTTAGTTGCCGTGTATTCAGTTTTCTACTGAATGGTTGTCTCTAGAAATATTTTAAAAACTAGACCTTGGTATTTAAGATTATTGAAGTATTGGCAATTATTCAAAGCATGTAATTATTAATCAATGATTATTCAATTTTATTTTTTTGTCAATAGTACAACCATATTTTTATTTTTATTTTTTTTTTACTTTATGGGAGTAAACTTTTAATTGTATGCTAAGCTCAGAAACTGTTTCCCAAAATTATGGTTAAAGTATACTCAGCACTCTTGTATTGCTTATCACTGGGTTTACTGAGCTGCTTTCTTTTCCACTTGTCGAAGTTTAACAAAGAATACATAATTTTTCTTTGAAATGCCTTGGTTGACCTCAGTACAACATTTCGCCAAACCTGTTTAAATATCCTCTTTTGTTCTCAAAGTTCAGGCTTATAGACATCATCACAATGTGCTTTCTTCACTCGGATTTAGGAATATTGTGTTTTGGCAATAAAGGGGTATTTCAATAGAAAACAATTTAACTTCCTGCAGTCCAGTAAACTGAGTGTTTGTCTCTGTCTGCTCTGAATATTGTAGCAAACAAAAAAGAAAGTTTCAGCCTGGAGCAGATAAACTGGACCTGACGTCCGTGGAGCCTGTACACAACGGGGTGGCCGACATGAATGGGGCGACATCCCAAGCGACCGAGAAAACGTCTTTGCTGGAGAAGCAGACGCCGGGTGGCGGGTACTCCACGAACTTGACACCACCTGAGGTCAGCGGCGTCAAACGCCTTTACTGTCTCTCTTCATTAGCTTGATTTTTGACATGCGAACTACTTCAATGAAAAGCTCGTGAAAACACAGAAATAAGAATAGCTAGAATATTCCAGAAAGTTCAAATTTTAAAAAAAATTAATTTTGTGTCTCTTAATTGATCAACTAATATCTATCATGCCATAATTATTTTAGGAAAATGTACAGTGTCCAAAAAACAAGGTTCGACTGAAATTTTGTGTTATTAATTAAATTATCTTGTGTAGTAAGATATATTGCTCAACTCAAAGATTATTTTCTTGTCTTAAAATGCGTTTCCCACCCTCATAGATTGGTGAACAGGTGTAATGCAAAACATTCAAATGTAGAACCATTGAGTGTTCTCTGCTTTATGGATATGACTTTATATTTATTTATATTTTGCTTCTTGGTTTATTTATTCCACTCAGGGCAAAGGCAGAAAATACCCGAGTCTCCTATGGGTAATAGTCAGACTGTACGGGTGGCCATTCATGGTCTCCTTTGTTCAGAAGGTCATCGCGGACTTGATCTTCCTGTCAACCCCCCTTCTACTTGGGTATGTTGTCCACCCGCTGGGGTCTCACGGGCATAGTGGGCGTTGAATCCGCGATTTATAGAAATACTCCGAACTATAACACAAATATACACAAATATTAAACTTAAAATATTTAACATATATACATATAAGAGAGACAGTATGTGTGTAAATGTCACATGTGTTGCTTTTTCACGGTTGTTTGATTTGTAACCACCAAATTCACTTGGTCTGCCCCTCCTACAGAGTTCTGATGAGCCTCTTGAGCGAAAGGGTGGCAGGTAAAGAGTGGCAGGCCTATCTCGTCTCCCTCGTCATCTTCCTCTGCATCCCTGTCAAGTCGCTCATTTTTGCACACTCCATGTTCCGGTCTTCCCGCATCGGCATCCAGATCAAGTCCACCTTCGTCAGCGCGGTCTACAACAAGGTCCCAACATAGTTCCAATCCCGATGGCAAAGCCTCACCTTCATTTATGATCTTGAGGCATGATAAAGATGAATAAAAAAAATTAAGGAGCACTAATTATCATATTACTTATAATACTCTTAAAAATTGTGCATACGCGCGTATTATTTATTATTTTGTCACGTGCCATGATTCTTATGTCAGTGTTCTGGTTCTATATTTGTGACATGACATGACATGACATGACCCCACATGACAGGCGCTGACGATGAACAACGCAGCTCGCAACGCCGCCACGGTGGGTGAGATCGTCAACCTCATGTCAGTCGACGCGCAGAGGATCCAGGATCTCTTCAACATCTTCTTCTTCGCCATGACAACGCCTATACAGATCATTGTTTCCATAGTGCTTCTGTACCTGACGATCGGTAACTAGACCATAACTGGACTCCTCTTCAATCTTCTACTCTTGTTTTTGTTTACTACTTCTTAATTATCCATAATCAAACAATCCAAAACTGTCGACTAATGTCATTCTATAATTAATAGCAGAATTTTCTTTACTGAGGAACGATTTCTTTTAGTCTATACAAAGTATATCTAACGTATAATATCTATATCTGACATAACAATTTCTGGTGGTCCATTTATGTTAAGGACCCTCCATAATTGTCGGTGTGATTCTCCTGGCGTGCCTCATCCCTCTCAACTCTTACGTGGCTTCCAAGCAACGGACATTGCAGAACAACTGCCTAAAGTTTAAGGACACTCGCATCCGGATGTTTAACGAGATACTAAACGGCATCAAGGTGATTAGCTGTTGCATAACGCTAAAGATATTTTAACATTCTTAAAGTTTGACTTTGTTAGGTGTGGAAAATTTATGAAAAGAAAACCATAATATTCATTTAATACTTAGTAAGGTTTGAAGAAAAGTAGACTCATAGAGTATAGGCGGTAGAAGAATTGAGTGGTCCACTGGGTGTAGGACACGACATGTGCAAGACGGAGCCCAGCTCTGTCTTTCCGCCCCTTATTAAATCAGGCTCCCATTTCTGCTGGACTGCTGGTGATGACTGCTGGTGATTGACATTGTTGGTGAAAGGCTGTCCAGTTACAAGCCCCATCATTTTTCACTTGAAAAAAATTCGAAATCTGAAGAAGTTACTTTGTGTCGCCGGTTCGCCAGGTTTTGAAGCTGTACGCGTGGGAACCTTCCTTCCGAGAGAAAATACGAAGCGTGCGGGCGAAGGAGGTGGGCATCTTGTTGAAGCTGGCCTTCCTCAACACCATCATGAGCCTCAGCTGGGACATGGCACCCTACCTGGTGAGGCGGTCAAACCTCAATGACTATATATCCACCTGTATGACAGACTGACTGTCGCGTGTTGCAAGCTGGGTTTTGACTGAGAAAGAATGAATAAATTAATTAAAGAAGGAAGAAGAAATTAAGAATAAAGATTTAAAGAATGAAGGAGGAATAGAAGAAAGAAAGAATAAAAGTTTGATGTCAAGAGGAAAAAACTGATTCAAGATAGAAACAAAATTAAGAAAAAAAGAAAGTTTGTGGTTGGTATCTTTCGCTCTGTCTGCAGGTGACCTTAGTGACCTTTGCGACCTACGTGCTGTGGGACAGGAACAGCTATCTGGACCCCGGCAAGGCCTTTGTGTCCCTGTCACTGTTCAACCTGCTGAGACCCCCGCTCACCTTGATTTCCTCCATGATCATGTACACTATTCAGGTATGTCCTCCAGCTTGAACTGGTTGTGTCACATCCTTGTCTTCCCAATATGACACAAAGTTATGTCACATCCTTTCCTTCCTCACATGCACAGTTAGCATGAAGGAAGGTAGAGATGAGTAAGGTGGAGAAACAAACAGTCGGGGTACATGGATTGTATGGGTGTGTGCTTGTCAACAGGCTCAAGTGTCAATCAAACGGATCAATCGCTTTCTCGTCTCGGATGACTTGGATCCAAATGCTGTCAACCGTGATGATTCTGCAGGTTAGATATCTCATCTTCATCGTTATAATCCTCACAAGTAGCATCTAGCCTTGCAGAGAAAGTCTGATTTTTTTTTCCTTTTCATCATTATTGAAATAATATTTTTTATTCTCCAATTAGATCTCTCTTTCTCATTTTTTCTGTAGCACCAGATGTCTTGAAGACACAGAGCAGTCAGTAATTTAAAAGAAAATTTGTTTTCAGAAAAGCCAATCTCAGTCCAGAATGGAACATTTACTTGGGATAGAAACTCCAGTCCGTCCCTCACCAAGTAAGTTGTTCAGTTGTCTGAAATCCCGTTGTGAATCTTTGACCTTTAACCCTGAATTTTTGCCATTAAGGCTGTGACTACAACTGAACCGCGGCTGTAATTGAATTGCTGCTAATCTTGACACTATCATTGTCATTTTTTGCTGTGAACACCAGATGTGAAACTAAATACTTTGCTGTGAACACCGTGATCACGACTGTGAACTTTTGCCGTGAACCTTGTCGATGTGGCGAACTGTTGTTGTCAATACTGACTGCCACCCAACTGTAACTGAATGAAATGTTGTCGCAGCATCAACCTGGAGGTTGAAGACGGGATGCTGGTGGCTGTTGTCGGTCCTGTGGGCTGCGGAAAATCTTCTCTGATCAGCGCGATACTCGGGGAGATGGAGGTCCTGAAAGGCACAGTGACAACCAGAGTAAGAATAAACACAGCATCTGATGAAGATGTGTATTGGGGGATGGAAGTGGCGGACTGGGGAGTCAGTTATTTGATTTGTAGTTTTTGTGAGGAGGGGGCTGGCTGGATGGGTGTTAGTAGAGATTTCACTATCTCGTTTGTTTTAAAATAATAGTTCTTGGCCAATTAACTAAACAATTTGCTTTTTTAATGGCATAACACTCAGGGAACAATGGCCTACGTCCCTCAGCAAGCGTGGATCCAAAATGCAACACTACGTGACAACGTTCTGTTCGGAAAACCTTACGACCGTTCTAAATATAATCACGTACTGGAAGCGTGCGAGCTCGAGCGTGACCTGACCATCCTGTCTGCCGGAGACATGACAGAAATAGGAGAGAAGGTCTGCAACACCTACCATAAATTTCTCTTTAAATAAAGTTCACTTTAGTGTGTGATATTATCTCTTATCTATGCTAGCAAGAGGTATATGTCACAGGATGAAAACTAAAAATAATGTTATTTAATTTTCTGTTATTATTTCGTTGGAAGTTTTATTATTCTTGTTATATTAGGATTGCTTGTTGTTTATTTTAGACTAACATTATTAATTTTCCTGCTCTGTTGCCTTGAACTGCTATGACTGTGATACATTTTTCTTTCACGGGGATTCGAACCTGAAGGGGATAAACCTGAGTGGCGGACAAAAGCAGCGCGTGAGTCTGGCACGTGCAGTGTACAGTGAGCGAGATGTCTACCTCTTTGATGACCCGCTCAGTGCCGTGGACTCCCACGTGGGCAAAGCTATTTTCAAGAAGGTCATTGGACCCACGGGTCTACTGCAAGGAAAGGTGTGAAACATTAGCGTTAATCCTAAGACAGGTGTCACAGGGGTTGTCTGTAATAAAGACCGTTAGTCACCGAACAAACATGGATGCACATTTAAAAAAGTCTAGGCTAAGTTTCTACATGGAGGTTGTACAAAAACTTTGTCAAATTTTGTTAAACATTCTTCCTTTTTTTCAGTTAAAGTTGAGAAAGGTCCAAAAGCAGTCCATTAGAAACATTTTTTTTTTAAATAAACTTGTTTAACAAGGATGTTTGGGTAGAACCTTAAAATAATTCTAAGTCTTTAAAATGTTTGTCTTTCGAAAATCTCTAATATACAAAGCACTCGTCTAATATTGTCAGCAGAATGCTATATTGGACAAATTCGATTTTTTTTTCGTGCTTTTTGCTGATAAACAATATTTACTTGTTTGTTTTAAAAATATGTATTTATAATTGAAATTCGCGAATAACCTTAAACCCCATTTCAAAATGTCTTCGTTACTATTAATTTTCCAAACTGAAAGAATCTAAGAACAAAATAAGTTTTCCCATCCCCGTCTGAAGTCTGATGAGACAGAACAAGTGAGTGAATGTCACATGTGACGTTGCAGACTCGCATCCTGGTGACGCACGGCGTGCACTGGCTGCCCATGGTGGACGAGATCATCGTGATGCAGGACGGGAAGATTTCAGAACGAGGCAGCTATGAAGTGCTGCTCTCACACAACGGACCGTTCGCCCAGTTCCTCAAAACCTTTCTCACAGAGGTCGCGGAGGAAAGCACTGATGATGGGGACAACGATCCGCAAGGTTCGTGTGTGCACTTTTATATCTCTAATAATATTTTCTGATATGTACATGGCATCAGTCTTTGGACTACTGCTCGTGAATTTTTTTATTTGTATGAGAAAACCGTTGATTGTGTACAGCTTTTTTATGACACAGTTCGAGAGATTCTTGAGCGCATCCGCGAAAAGGTTGAGAACGTCACCTCCGACGGAGCCTCGTCTGGGGAGGAACTGTATGATGTCAGACGACGACGACGACGCAGTACGCTCAGGTAAGTACTCTCATGTTAATCACTTCAAGCTTGTTCTTCTTGCTGTTATTATTATCATTGTTGTTGATCATCTTTTCATCATGTTCGTCATTAGCATTGTCATCAGTGCTACAGCTGACTTGTACTTTCAAGTTGTCCTTTAAAACGCCATTTATCCTAATTGGAAATACCTTTCATTTCGGTTCAACACTCTTTATTCATTCTTTTCTTTCTGTGTTCCTATATTCTAGTATTTCCTATCTCTCTTTTATCTTGTCTCCTTATTTCTTTTTATTTTATTTTCAAGGTTGAAAAAAATGACGATATGTTTTAAGGAAAGCATTGTCAGTTTATTTATTTAATTAATAGTCTGTCATCATGCATCTCTTGAAATGTTTAAATCAACAGGTCAGATGTAGATGATCGGCAACATTCCAGAAAGATGAGTCGCCGGGAACTCGACGAGTCGACGGCGATCTCCATCGTCCCGAACAAAGATGCGGAGATCGCAGGCTCGGTCATCGGCAAGCTGACCACAGTGGAGGCCTTGGAGACAGGGAAGGTGAGTGCTGCTTCCTTGGCAACAGAGCTCTTCTTTTATTGGCGACAACGAATAGTGGGGGGAATCCTCAAAACCTTTGAGGAGGGGCAGGATGGAGCTTTTCATTTTTTATTTATTTATTCTTTTATTTATTTTTTGCTTCTTCTAATCAATCCTTAGGTTTTTATTTTTTTAAACCATTATTTCTGTTATTATAGTCCTTTTATCTTTCTTTTCTGTTTTTTTTTTTTTTTTTTTTTTTTTTTTTTTTTTTTTTTTTTTTTTTTTTTTTTTTTTTTTTTTTTTTTTTGCTTGCCTTGTTCTATCCCACCTTTATATTCTTTTTCTATTTCGCATACTTCTCCTTTTCCTCTAATCTCTTTCTTATTGTGTTTATGTTCAAGAACTGCCATTTTTATGCAATTTTTCGCAAGCGTCACCTCTAGAATTTCAACTCTGTTCCTAAAAGAATAATGCACAATTTTAAATTAATATCTCTATTAATCATAGGGAAATAGTTTCCAAAATAAGTGCACATGAATTATTATTTTATTTGCATTAAATACAGGTAGCACCTATTCATTTTTCCGATGTAGTAATTTCTCATCATCATTTGAGATTACTGTAAAAAAAAAAAGGATAGTCAATTTTGTAATTAACAATTAGAGCAATGGTGTCACGAGACTTTCCTTTTAAAAATACCACATAATAAAGCCCCAAACCATCTGGATGAAAGGGGGAGGTAGGATATCAGATGTTATTGCTATTTATAGAATTCAGATAAAGATTTGCTGCTAACAGGTCAAAAGGGAAGTGTTTGGCGTGTATGGAAGGGCAGCTGGGATGCTGGCTATGTTCACTGCATTCTTCAGCTTCTGCATCTTCCAAGCCTTCAGTGTAGCGGCTAACTTCTGGCTGAACAACTGGACAGGGGATCCGAACCTTCTGAACGCATCCATGACCTCAGACGTGGAGGGCTTGCAAAAGGGCAACGACTTCTACCTGACTATATATGGAGTGCTTGGAATTTTTCAAGGTAAGCATTGAAGACTGTGGATTTTAGTTGTGTTCTCCACAATGATTCTCTGTGCTAACACTATGTAAAGCATCGTGGTCAGAATCAAGTCAGACATTTCTGCTGGCAGCACTCTTCCTGCTCGTCTTCAACTACTTCTACTGGACTCGAATGGCGGAAGCTGCGCGCACGCTGCACGCCAACTTCGCTGATCGGGTCCTCCGCGCGCCCATGGCCTTCTTCGACACCACACCCATCGGTCGCATCCTCAACCGGGCGTCACGTGATGTCGAGACGGTAGACAACAACCTCCCGATGATCGTCCGCGACTTCGTGGTGAGTTACTGCCCTTTCTAACGGGATTTTAAAGACCTACCACAGTTTCAAATTATTGTTCAAGCAATTGGCTTCATTGAAAAATACTAATTCACGAAATCCGCTTATATCGTCTTCTTCTCACGGAAATCAGCATCACAAGTTTATTATACTCGTGCATGACATTGCAGATTAAATCTGCTTTTATATACAGGGTAGAATATGGATATTTGGAAGCGTCTTTCACGCGAAAGGATGAGTGCGTATCCAGGGTACACAAACTGTCCATGTATAAATATTATACAAAGTCCTTACAAGTCACCTCATCGTCAGACGGTCATGTTCATCATCTCCCCTTTCAGGTGACTTTCGCTATCGTGCTGCTGACACTGGTCGTGGTGATGATTCAGACCCCGATGTCCGGAGTCATCCTCCTTCCTGTCCTCGTGCTGTATTATTTTGTCCAGGTATGCTAACAGATACTGCTGTAGTACGACCACCTGCTGTCTTCGTAGAAAAAAGTCTGGTCTCACCTCCTCACACCAAGAATCGAAAATCCCGCGACAGAAATAGAACATCATATTCTATAACCTGAATGTGTAAACTTTTTCAAACCTGCTGACAGAATGAAAACCCTAACAAAATATGAAGTGAGTAGGAAATTTGGTTGAAATTTTTATTTCTAACCACTGAAAAATACACGGGTAGGCTTAAGCCTAATTGCTTAGTGACTGAATTTTAATGAGGCGCTTTGATTGATTGATTGATTGATTGATTGATTGACAAGCAAACGTAACGCAATTTCTTGCAGGGATTCTACGTTCCGTCGGCGAGACAGTTAAAGCGGTTGGAGGCGGTGACGCGGTCGCCCATCTACACCCTGTTCAGCGAAACACTCAACGGCGCCGCCTCCATCCGGGCCTACTCCGCCTCCAGCAAGTTTATGGAGGAGTGCAAACGCAGGGTGGACCACAACCAGGTGTTCTTCTTCGCCTTCCAGGCTGCCGTCAGGTAAAGCTTCTCACTTTCTTTCTTCACCATGGTTTCCCACAGTTAGTGCACCCCTCGGAGGCGTCAGATGAAGGATCAACGACTTGAAACTAATCATCATCCTTCCCCTCCTCATCCTCTTCCTCCACTTCATCCTCATCCTCCTCCTCATCATCATTATTAATGAAAGGCCAAACCCATCCGTATGTATACCTCGCTCGTTCAGTATTTTGGTTTGTTCTTTCTATGTTCTATATTCAGCTCTACACGTTTTTCCCTTGAATCCTTTTTAATCGTTTCTTGTTTAGTTTTGTTTGTTTGTTTTATGTTTTTTAAATCAATTCTGTTTTGTTCCCTTGAATCATTTCCTTGATCATTTTCAAGATCTTTTGCTTACGTCCATCTTTACCTCATTCGTTGTCTTTCGGTCTTTCTTCAAATTCTTGTAGGTGGCTCCAGTGGAACCTGGACATTCTCGCCGGTATTGTTGTGTTTGCATCGGCTGTATTCTCCATCATCGCCATCGACAAGGACGCTGGTGATGCCGGCTTGTCTGTCTCCTACGCTCTTCAGGTATTTGTCCCTGTTATGTTACAAGTCCTTATATAGGTAACTGAAACATTGATATCTTTTTTCCGCCAGGAGGGTTAAGATTTGTTATGTCTGTGTGATGTGTGTTGAAGTGCTTTTATTGTTGGGTTTTTTTAAAGGCATCTCGCCACAGTAGCGACTGAGGATATTTGGTGCTATTAAATATATATTATGTAACTGATATTTCTTATGCAAGTTTGTTATAATATAGAATGTAAAATATAGATTACAGGTATTATTTAGTTTGCATGTTCTACTTAATTTTTGGCAAAGTTGTGATTTTTAAATATTCATCTGTGCGGTTCTGATTAATTTTTTCAGTGGCTGCTATAATTGCTATATCTAAGGTGTACAATATCCTGGCTTTTAATTCTGACTCAGTTCCTTTGTAATTTATTTCTCTCTCCAGATCCGACTAATATTTTGCTTTCAAAATTATCTCCATTAAAGCAGCTCTCAGAATAATACAATATTCAACGTGATCTTTACTTTCAACATTCAGTCTTCATTTACAGGTGTCAGGAACACTCACGTGGATGACAAGGCAGATTTGCGAGTTTGAGACCAACATCGTGTCTGTAGAGCGACTGAAGGAGTACTCAGAGCTCGAGAAGGAGGTTCGAAACCATTCCAGTTATTTTCTTATAATTTCTCTGCTATTCATGCAGTTAGGTGTACAGCATCGGTTTATTTGCATAGATGTTTGTGTATACAGCGTATATGTGTGTGTGTTTGTGTGTTTAATTAGGTTATTTATTTTCGTAGCGCGTGTGTGAGAGAGAGTGTGTGGGGAAAAAAGAGGCCTACACTTTTTTATCTGTTATTTTAATGTTTGTGAGCGTTGAAAAGAAACAGAGGGGCTACGGCGCGTATTATGAAGATAATCCTCGTTCATTTAGAAAAAGATTAATGTTTGGATCAAACTGTTTAAAAAATATGTCTGTTTGTGATGGTTGAAATTACATCAAAACAAAAGAGCAATTACCTACTCGTAATTGGATCTATTTTTCCCCAGGTAGGATTATTGTTTGTAGTCTTATCCTCTTAGATAACTTAAAGTACGTCTCTCCCTATCTTTCTCTATATATCGTTTTTCTTTCTTTTCTTGTGTCTTTTAGGCTGAGTGGGTGTTACCAGACAAACGACCTCCCCCCTCATGGCCAGAAAAGGCCGAGGTCATTTTTGAAAACTATCGAACTCGATATCGCCCAGGGCTTGAGCTGGTGCTGAAGGGAGTTAACTGCTCCATAAAACACGGAGAGAAGGTCAGAGTTGCCTCGCTTATTGCGTTATAGAGTGATTTTAAAAAAATATCAAGCCCAGATGAAGATTGGGATGGAAGGAAAGGTACTTTTTATTTAGAGAGAAAAGAAAAGACTACGAAGTTTTGCCTCATGACAGTAGCTTTTGAAATATTACTATCAAATAATTGAGGGAAGTTCAGAAAAGCTTATAGCAAGACCTATAGGGTCTCAAAGTAGACAGGTTCTAATTACTTGTTAAATCGAAAGGAAATAAATTATGACAAGTATCTGAAGATGAGTAAGGGTCATTCGTTTATTTTTTCTTTTTATTCCTTGCTTCTGTCTGCTGTTTGTCTTTATCGTTGTCAAATCTAGTTTTTCGTATGAGGAAATTCTGTTATAATTGTATGCTCTAATTAACATCAATCACTGACAGGTGGGCATTGTAGGAAGGACAGGGGCAGGGAAGTCATCGCTGACCCTGGCGTTGTTCCGCCTGATAGAAGCAGCAGGAGGAGCTATCTGGATTGATAATGTCAACATTGCAGACATGGGACTGCACGATCTTCGTCAAAAACTCACCATCCTACCTCAGGTGGGCATGCTTTTATGTCAGAAGTCTTCACCTGGTCTTGATTGTTATTTGTCAGAGCTTTTGCTGTTCTTCAACTCACTTCACATATATATATATATGAGTTTGTATCTTTACGATCCAGTGTGTGTTTCTATGAGCGTCAGAATCTTGATGTGGGTGCCAGTGCATCATGGTTTATTTATAATTGAAAAAGGTAAGTTTTTGAAGAAACGATAGATTCCATTTTCCATGTGGTTGTTCCACTCTTTACAAAAGGATCCCGTGTTGTTCTCTGGAACTCTACGAATGAACCTTGACCCCTTTGATGAGTACGACGATGACCAGTTGTGGACTGCACTAGAGAGAGCTCACCTCAAGAACGCAGTCACTCAGATGAATGGAGACCTTCAGTACGAAGTCGGAGAAGAAGGATCGAACCTCAGGTAGGACTCATTCGAGTAAGACTTGGTGATGTTTCTGTCAATAAAAACAAACTGACAATACTGAAAGATTGTAACACTTTGGCAATACATTCTACCAGAATATGAGTGAGACATTTTTCTGGGAGGATAGTTTGCCTCGGATACTATATTTGCAGTGTTTGTATCTACTGTAATCGTTTGTAACTACAGTAATCAAAATGAACTTTCAGTGTGGGACAGCGCCAGTTGGTCTGCCTGGCCAGAACTCTGCTGAGACCAACTAAGATCCTGGTGCTGGACGAGGCCACAGCTGCTGTTGACATGGAGACGGACGTCCTCATCCAGAACACCATCCGTTCTGCTTTCAGCACCTGCACAGTCATCACAATTGCACACAGACTCAACACCATAATGGATTATGACAGGTCTGGGATACAATAATTTTTCTCTGCTTTGAAAAGAGTTACTTGGTTATAATCAGTAAACAACAAGTAAGCTTGTAGTCTTGTTTGTGTTACACAGTATGAAGTAACTTTCATTTATAAAGGATTTTCTAACATTGCTAATTATTGCTGAAAAGTTATGTTAAAAAATTCACAAATTTAACAGAATATTAATATACCAGCTTTATTTGTCTGTTTGTACATTTCTGTCCCTGTTTGTTAGTCTCTTCATTCGATCACTAACAAATGTTAGAGGATTTTCCTATGGTTGGATACTTCACTGTTCTGTCTCTTCCACAATGCTGCGGTTTATGATCTTCAGTCAGCTGAATATGGAGCTGTGTCTCGCCTTTGTAATGAATTTTGTCTGCTACTTAAACTCTTTTATCCTTTTTTCCCCCTTCCTTGTCTTATAAGCTTACTCCACATTTTGAACTGAATATTTGTCCAGAATCATGGTAATGGATGCTGGAGTGGTCCAAGAATTTTCCAAGCCAGGCGACCTCCTGGCGGATAAGACATCCCTCTTCTACGGGATGGCCAAAGATGCGGGACTTGTCTGATCTGATTTCATCTCACCATTTCTATGAATTTCTTTATTTTAAATCTTGTTTTGTTTTTGTTTTTGTTTTTGTTTTTTTATTTTATGTACTTCATGTCTTGTCTTGTTTTTCTCACATTCCTATAAGATCTCTGACATTTTATAATGTTTGTAGCTCGGTTACTGGCTACATTATTGGCTAGGCTGACAAGTTGGGAAAATGTTCCGTCAAAACAATTTCAGTCAGATGTTCAAAGAGTAAATGATGAATGTATTTTCAGCATGAGATAAATGAAGTGTTCACATAGAAAGGAAGCTAGCAGTGTTCACCAACTACATTCCAAAAACAAGATATAATGATGTCAAGCAATAAAAATAACAGATTGGTACGGAAATCAGCTTTGTGGTCTGTATGGTTGTATGACAGGACAGTTAAGCTTTTTGTCAAAAGAAAAATCAGCATCAAAGCGGTATACTTTAAATTTGTTTTGATGTTTTCGTTCTCCATTCGTCATCCTTTTAATATCATCATCAGTTCTCATAGCAATTACTAACACCTCACACTACTCAGTCACATCATCCTATTTTGTTTCAAGAAACGAGGCAGACTACAGGCTTCATGTCTTTATTAGCCACACGTGCACCAAGTCATCTCCAGATTGACAACTTACAATCTACCAACAGCCACAAAATAAACCAACAGATACTTTGTTCTTAAAAGAAACGACTCTCACGGAAAAATCTTTTGCAATCATTGTAGCTCACAACGTCTACTGGGTCTGTAGGGCAAAGTCATCACCGAGTAGATGCACAGTCTACAGCAACAAACATCAAAAACGGTAGTAACTGACAAAAAAAAAAATACAGGAAATCATCTGTAAAATTTAAAATGATTACATTCCAGTAAAACATGACATTAATATGAGAGGTTAACAGAACATATCCCTCTGATTAAATTCTTATAACAGAAACGTGTTGCTGATTTATTTATTGTTATTTATTTGGGAAGAACATAGATTTACCTGAGTTCAAACTGTTGGCGTTCACACCGCAACCATTGAGCAGAAGCTAATGAAGCGTTTCAAAGAGACAAAGGAGAATGAGGTTATGACCTCTTGCCATGGCCAAAACAATAATGTTTAGAGGCTTGCATTTCGCTGACGGAATACATTTTTTTATTATTATTTGTACGATTTTTGCTAATATTTCGTGAATTATTATTTTGTAATGAATTAAATCCACTGAGCTTTCAGAGTAAGAATCATCCATGTGTCATATTTAAGATACACTAATTATTAATTAATCCTGAAAAAGAATCATGATTTCTTTATTGACAGATAGCTATCACCACCCTCCTACTAAAGAACTATTTCAGTCACGTACACTCCATATAATATTTACTGAAACAAGAAATATTTCTCACC
>SRHC01002936.1:38140-52598 GCA_004794325.1 Pomacea maculata | reverse complement strand
TCCGGAGGACAAGGACAAGAAAGACGAAGAATGTGAGAGTATTCAAGAACAGAAAAAAGAGAACTATCAAACTAATCTTTACCTTGGGAAAATTAATTGCCCACCCCTGCTCTATAAGTCCGGCGGCAGCTGTCGAGTGCAACCCCTCAAACCAGTTCCTCTTTAGTACTCTCCGTTCTCTTTCCTTTACCCCGGCCATGCTTCACCACGGAATCTTTATTGCAGTCTGTATCTTCGTCATCTACAGCAGTTATAATAGTCTTAGGTGGCGCTGCTTCTCCTGTAGTATCTGCCATCTTAGTCACATCAGTTACCCCTGTTGCCGAACGCTGTTACTAGCACCTATGAACTCTTACTGTTTATAATAAAATATAACATGCCATGAATTATGTTTGTAATATAACCCTGACGTGTGATGTAATGAGTTAAAACTCACTCGTTCCGATTGGTGTAAAGCTTTCCTACTACGATAGTGTCTGTACACTACATCGCGCTGTGCTTGAATGATTGAAAGCAAATGGGAAGAAAACTCACTGAATAGTCAAGATTTAACGTAGTATGAATTACCTCCCATTAACCGCTGAAAAAGTCAACCCATCAGGTACTTTGTTATGTTTGAAAGTAGGCAAGGTTTAGTTTACCAAGCGCCATTTTTGCAGTAATTGCTGGTTAGTCATTTCGACATGGATATTTACTCAAATAACTGCGAATTACAAGAAAATAGTAATAAATAAATCCTAATGTCTACTCTAATAAAAAAATGTGTTTTGGCAAAACATGTTTGCGTATAAAGTACAAATAATTTTTAGATAATTTTGGAACTTGTGACCTAACTTCTCCGATTTTTTTTTCTCTGTTCTTTACGGCTACAATCTTTTTTTTATATTTAGAAAAAGAAAACAAAAGCTATAATTATTAAAAGTCACACAACGTAAGTGTTTAAAACAGCAAATGTTAACAGTATACAATACAATAAGCTTTACTTTCTATTGCTGATCACAATACATATATTGTTTTTCTTTGTTAAAAGCTCCAATAAGTAATACAACCACAGCAATATTACAGTCACCCGCTTCACCCACACAAAACCTCGGCTTTCTCAACAGCTTTCTTATAACAGTGTTGGCGTTTATATCGAAGAAATACTTTCAGTCTAGCATTGTGCTAGTGTTCCTATAGGTTTGACCTGTTCTTTTCTTACTTCTAGTAGCAATTGATGTGAATGAGCAGGTTAGTATTCACTCGTATTAGTATTCAAATTCAACAGAAATATTCAACAGAAAAACTGAACAGGAGAAAGCTGTGTTCGAAACGCAAATTTCATTTCTTACAACGAACAAAACAACATGCCAGTAAGTCTTCATCCTGTAGCCAATCTATCAATACCATATCTTATGCAAATGTAATTGGCAATAGAACACAAAATGTCTAAACACTTTATTGTAATAGAGGTAAAGTATACATTACCCCCTCCTTTCCTTTCCTTGCATTTTAAGTGAAAGGACCCAACAGATCAACAATTATATTGACTATTGTTTTACACACGACCTTCTGAATGCAAGTACAGGGAGAATGGTCACTGTCCTCGTCATTTAGTTTTTTGCATGAGACATTTTTATGCTGGAACATTGTCTAAGGTCTTCATTTACTTAGACAAGAGCTAACAGTTCAAGAACATATGAAAAAGACTTGCGATCATCTATTCTAGATGCTAGGCAAAGAATCTGAACATCAACTCGTCTGATTAGAGGAGCTAACAAGATGTGATTCAAACCAAAAGAGATGTTATGCTATTTGTGAACATTAAAATATTACACGGTTACAGGAAAAGAAGACCAATTGACAACCCTCATAACAATTATGTATGTCAAATACTTAAGAAAAGTTAGTCATAAAAAAGCTCAAAGCAAAAGATATTTCTGCATTTCGTTATGGTACCCACCATTTTTTATCTCCCAGTTATACTTCATCTTCACCTTAAATTTAAATTGAGATTTCACTCGCTTACATTTTGTCAAAATTGCTTTCATATCTTATAGCTTTCAAATATTACTGTGGATAAGACCATTGTTTTTTACAGTAAGGGAAACTTTATTGTTCTTTCAAATCCATGACTTATAGTTGGCTAGGATTTATCTTGTTCTCAAGAATTGGTTTATTTCTTCTTGATTTTAATTGATCAAAAGCTGTGGTGTAGAAATGGATTTCACATATATGTGTCACTATCGTAAGTATCGTTCACACAAAAGTTAGGTGCTGATGACGAATACAATAAATATTGGTTCATTGAGCTGATCGACTGTCCCAAGAACGTGATTATATATCTAAGTAACATCTCTTTCCGAGTTGATATTTTTTGTAGTCTTAAGCTGGCTAAAATAACAGTCCCCTTTAGGGCGAAACTTGTGGGAGATTTTTGAAATGGTCTTGGCCATGTGTGGGGAGGTAGGAGTACACGCCGTGCTGACACCTAGCGGCGGTCAGTCGCCTCTAATCATTAGATCGACAGGTGCGTGGAATAGAGGTTCACATAGACGGCGACTGAACGCTGTTAGTTATCAGCACTTCGTGTATTTTTACCTTTCCTGGCATAGACGAAACCATTTTATTTGTACAGTCCGCATTTTATTCCCCAGCTTTCCTTCATTTCCATAGATTGCAGACCGTCTTGTCCTGTTCACGTGGTACAAATGATAAGCAAACTAATTTTGTGTCTTACAGCCGAAAAATCACTTAACCTTGTCGCTGTCACAAACACTTGAGTTCACTTAGACTCATGAACATTTGTTCCTTTTTTTCTTCACAAAACAATTTTGCCTCTTTTGTAGGCCTATGTATGTTTAGTGATGTTACAAAAATACTATAGCTACTACTAACAATTTTTAAAAAGTAAAAAAATAGTTTCCCGGTAAACACACATCAGTCAGTCCTTACTACAATCGAAACCTTGTGTGTATTGTGTGACTGAAAAACAATCGGTTTTAAAATATTTAAAGCAAATTCTTGATTCCAGTGCAGGGACTAAGTTTTTGAACGGAACCTTTAAACAAAACAGAGACCTGTATATACACATCTCTGAACAGAGTTTGTCCACTGATGTTTGTTGCTGTTGTGTCAAGTATTTCTTAAATAAGTACAAATTAGCTCCATCTGAATGTCGAAGAGAACATTCAGCAACAGCACATTGTGTCCTGATCTATTTTTTTCTACCGAGGATGACATGTTTTCTCTTTGAATTCAACTCATGCAGACGATATTCCTTCCGTCACTCTCTGTTTTCGCGACAAATCCAGGAGAAAAATAAGAATATGTAATCTCTCGTGCGTCCGTGTCATAACATACCACCAGAATGTGTTTTTGTAATACTTATGCTCTATTTCTAGCGGTATTTGCTGAGAATTACCTGTTGTTCTTTTAGGAACCCCAGTAAGCCAATAATAATAAATACATTCCAGATTAAAAAATGTTGCAGCGACCGTTAAAATGGAGTGGAATTTGTTTGAGACATCGGAGATAAGATGATCGGCGATCCTGGTATTGATACATGGGTGGATAGACACAGCCATGCAGAGCAGCTGAGGGAATTTCCTCTGATGGTACTAACGATGGAGGGAGATAAACAGCAGTGGTGGTATCTTTTACAACAACGCTGTTGTAACACTGTTCATTTATATCAAAACCCACGCCTAAGCCGGTGGAATTCCCGGTGATAGTCCATGCGAATGGAAAAGCAAAGCCCGCTGACACACAAACAAACAAACATTGTCACCATCGTCCTTATTTAGCCAAGTCTCGGGGAAAGCAAAGAAACAGGTTTCTTTGAACTCCGGCAGGCATCTGTTTTATGTCTCGAGCTGAGAGACTTTTCTTAGGATGGATTGAGCCTTAGACAGCAAATCAAACAGTAGTGATGAAGGTTTACCCCTGCCGTTGAGATAGCATTCCTTCTATCCCTGACTTTGTGTGTGATTTCGACGTAAGATTTCATTGTTAAAGTTTAAAAGTCGAGGTGGAGATTAAATGAAAACGGGAAGATTGCACGGATGTACTCACGACTACACGAGAAAGTGAACGCCCGCCATCTTGTTAGCCAGTTGCACAGGAAGACCTAAAAAAACACAAAGACCTCAGAAACAAGCACACAGCATGATGTATATACTAGTCTCCTTGTTGTGTTCGCGACTTGTATGTGACTTCATTGTTCATAATGCTCCCCTCCACAATTATATTATCCTTGGCGATAAAAGTAACACGACTGTCAGCCACATTATACAACATTATTAAATTGTTGTTAACAAAACCGGGTTCACCAAACACTTTCTGTCACAGTTTACACTTTCCCATCTAATCTTCCCATCCATTCAGCCATACTTTTGCTGTCAGTAAGTCGTAAAGGGTTTAAATCACTCTTAAAAATACGGAGGCATGGAATGGTCAGTGACAATGATCTTAACGATATTTCAAATAAAGGACTTTAAAAAAAGATTTTTGTAGCAATTTAGCATAGCTATACCTAATTTTATGACATGTTTTTAATAGTTGAAATACAAAATGACCCTGCAGTGCTTTTAATAACTTTAAAATTTATAATTTATAGTGTTTCTAATGGATGTTTTATACTTTTAGACAATATATTTTTTGGAACATGATTTTGCAGATTTTTAGAAGATAGCAAATGGTTATGTCACACCAGGAGAAGATTAAAGCTGTTTACTAAACAGTCAGCTAGAGGATAGGAACTACACTAGTACTAAGCAGTCAGCTACTTGATAATCTAGTTTACTATTACCCGTTCTCGGAGATTCGCGAATAAATGCAGCGAATAAAAAGGCTCCGCTACCTCGTTAAAACAAAAACATTTACAGTCGAATCTTGTCTAGATAATAATAAATTTTTTTGGTTTTATTTCAGTTCAGCAGATGTCAGCTCGTGTAGTTGGTGGCACAGCAGACGCAGGACGTCTAGAGATATTGTACGGTGCAACTTGGAGCACAGTGTGTGACGATGGATTTGGACAGAGAGAGGCCTTGGTAGCCTGCAGGATGCTAGGATTTAACAGGTATGTAGTCTTTTTGATTATGTTTAAAAAGCTTTTATCTGATTCTTCTCTAGAGGAATACGTTTGTTTAATAGGAGGGTCTTGTCCTTTTGATAAATTGGCTACTAAATAAAAGTACAAGGTTTTTAAAGTTAATTTCGTCCTTCATGAAAAACTGCTCAAGAAGCAATAAGTTTTTTTTTTTTTATATTTGAAAAGTAACAATGAAAGTAGAACGGGACTAGACTTAAGACCAGGAGGTAGAAGAAAAGTGAACTTACTGACGTCTCTTAGAACAGCCAGATATCATCTCTTTAACAATCTGAACATGTTATGCACGACACTAATGTTTATTTCTTGAAAACCAGTAACCAAGAAAAGCGTTTTAGCATTACCGTGACCTGTATTAGGTTCTAGTTTTAACTTTAGTGCTATTGCTTCTGTAAGTTGTAATCTTTTACACAGGACCCCAGAGTCTGCCCTTCATAAATCTAATAATTCATATCTTAAATGTTGCATAGGATGGGGAGTGCACAAAAAGTGTCTGTACCATGTCCTTGTGGATTTTCTTTGGGTGTGATTTTTTTTTTGCAGATACTTTATGACAGCTCGAATTTCTAATTTTTCTATTTAAAGAATTTGTCGCATAATCTTTTACTTTTGGAAGGGTCTCAGGTGCACACAATTTGAAACAGAAATCTGTATCAGTTTTTAAAGTAGTTTTACAAGAAGTGGCTTTGAAAATAATTAGTCAGAGAAAATACGGGTGGACGAGCATTTGAGTACTAATCGTGCAAGTAAAAAAAAAAAACACAGACGCACTTTATTGTCTACAAGATGCTTGAATTTGTGGGTGGAGGGGATGACAGAGAACGACAGAACAACGCTGAACAATTTTAGGGGGGGGGGGGTTGGCTGTTCGTTTGATTCCTACACCATTGTTACATCACTGAAGCCATGTACTTCAAAATGACAATGAAAGGAGAGATTCCTTCGTCGTGTAGTAGACTTCTTAAGAAGGCCTTTACAGTTGAGAGTTGTCCTTGTTGAGTCAAATTAACTGAACAAGTAGCTCTAATTTGTCTCGTCCCGCACACAAACACCTGGCGCTTATAGGATAGAGTTATCCCATGCATTGTTGTAATTGTTTTAGACGTCTACAACGCTTTATTTTGTAAATAAATCGAATACTTTTAAGAGCTTAGGCATTGCGGAACCCAATTATCTTTGTTTCAATTAAAGTGAACTCTGTTTTTACGAAAATATCGTCACTTTCCCCGAGTACCCTTTTTTTTTCATTGGAAAGACGATACACGGCTACAGATGTGTGCGACTTGTTCCTCGGAGAATCATACGAGGAAATTGAGTTGGAGGTGGAAGAATATGACGATGGTGATTTGTTTTTATATTCCTGAATTTTGCACAGTATTTTTTGTGTTAATTTTGGTGATTACAAGACTTTGCAGGGCCTAGACCAGGGGTCTCAAACACGCATTTTTGTGCGGCCCGCGGCCACGTCCACGGTGTATATGTATGTTGTGCTTGGTGATTAACTCCCGCGGTGAGAATTACCCCCGTTCACAACCGAAATGAAAATAACAGAGTGTATGCTACAGGCGTGTGAATTTATCTGAACCGAGAAAAAGAAGCTCTTCGAAGGCATAAGTTTGTCTGCGAACACAGTCGCAAGCAGGATCACCGACAGCGACAAATGTTCAACAGCAACTGATTGCCGCTGCAAAAGACTTTGTAGCATACTCCATTGCACTGGACGAGTGTACTGGTGTAACACACACCACATACTGTGCCCTTTTCATTCGTGGGGTCGACGAAAACTTGAACATTGTTGAAGAGCTGTTGGACTTACTACCCATGAAAAGAACGACGACTGGACGTGACGTGTTTCAAGAACTGGAAGCTTGTATTGACAGGTGTGGGCTACCGTGGGAACAACTTGTTTCAGTGGCTACGGACGGTGCACCAGCAATGTGTTCAGAGAAGGTTGGTGTTGTTGGATTAATGGTAGAGAAACGGAATCAGCTCAGCTAGGCGGGACCTTTTGCAGCCACACACTGCATTCTGCACCAAGAAGCCAAAAGTGCCAAAAGTCTACAAATGAAGAACGTGATGGATGTTGTCGTGAAGACGGTGAACTTCATACGTGCACGGGGTCTCAACCACAGACAGTTTGTGTCATTTCTAGCTGATTTACAAACGGAATACGGAGAGTTGCTGTATCATACGGAAGTCAGATGGTTGAGTCGTGGAAAAGTGCTGCAGAGATTTTTTGAACTGAGACGGGAAATAGCATTGTTCATGGCAATGAAAGACAGAGACATACCTCAGCTCAGTGACCCAATGTTTTTGTCGGATCTTGCTTTTCTTACTGACATCACGCAACATCTCAATACACTCAATTCACAACTATAGGGCTCAAAGCAGCTGATTACCGTGATGTTTGACCGCATCAAATCATTCAGATGCAAGCTGACTTTGTGGGCCACTCAGCTAGCAGATGGAAACCTGGCTCATTTCTCTTTTCTACAGAGCATAACGGTTGAACCACAGCGCCTGAAAGACTACGTAGACATCCTCTCCAGACTACTGGAAGATTTTGAACACCGCTTTCAGCAACTCACTGCTCTCCAACCCGTTTGTCCTTGTTGCCACTCAGTTCGCAGATGATGTTCCAGAGGAAGTCCAGATGGAACTACTGGACCTGCAGTGTGACACTGTTCTGAAGCAAAAATACGTTGATGTTGGAGTTCCAGATTCCTACCAGTTTCTTCCTAGAGAGAATTTTCCAAAGTTATTCTGCACAGCTGCTAGAATTCTAGCGATGTTTGGGAGTACGTACGTTTTCAAACAGTTTTTCTCCAGAATGAAGATCAACAAAACAGCATTACGATCAAGACTGACTGATGAGCATCTGAGAGCAACCTTGCGGCTTGCCACTACACGCGACTTCAGGCCTAACGTCGATGTCTGGTCTCTGCCAAACGATCTCAGCTGAGTGGACAGAAACATGAGTGACGAGCCATCTGCAGTAGGCCTAGTAATTATAGTTGTTTTTTGGGGGGAACTAAACTTTCTGCTTTTTTATTAGTGACAGAGACAACGTCAACTTATTTTAATAAACTAAGCTGCCTGCGCATGTAATAAACTACACTAAATGTAATTAATAAATATAAAAAACTTTATTTAAGCATTTAATTGCAGGGACAGTAGTGTTCGTAAAATTTAATGAAAAAACATTTTCTTTTCGTGGTGCGGCCCGCTGACTGGCTGTTACTTTCCACTGCGGCCCACATGCTAATATGAGTTTGAGACCCCTGGTCTAGACGTTACAACTCCCCCATGATGACTGTGACAACAATTATATAGTCATGGATTTTAAGGATTCTCGCACCTTATTAATGCATCATTTGTGAATTTCTGTGAATAAAAACAATGTGTGTGTATTTCTTCTTGGTTTTCAAATATCAAATTCTGGTTCTTGAGAGTCTATCTTCATGTTAGATGACACAACCTGTGCAAACATGTGTCTGAAAACCTTTTTTAAAAAGTACACTTCATTTACCCGATTCTGTATCGATGAAAATAAAAGTGATTTCTCATGCAAGTTTTAGTAAGATTTTCCTGTCCTACACATTTTGATTTATCATTATCTGTTTGAATTATTTTTCTACCTCTTTTAGTTATTTTTTATAGTTTATAAAAAATCCTACGTTCCAGTGGGTCAAACCTACCCGTCGTAAAAGAGGCTGCAGGCTTCACTCCTGCTTATGCCATTTTCTCAATTTCTGTAAGGTTAAACATTATAACTATTCTTTCTTTTTGATACCTGAAAACTTTTGTTTTCCTCAAGCCACCCATAGAGCTAAAGAAGATGCAGATTACTTGTTGGCAAAGTTTATTCATGTCTATCACTTTTAATTATAGTCCTCAGTTCTTAAAACCAGCATAACAGAGCTGTAGGCCTATATTTTAATTCCAAGCACTAATTTTAATGCTGACTAGTATATTTTGAACAGTTTACTTTCCTGAAATTAACATTCCGGCCGCCCATCAGGCTCAGATTCGTTTACGTTTACATGTGCGGGCATCGGTTTGTGTGTGTATTTTACACAAGGTAATCTTCATTAAATTTTGAATGTCTGTATGTTTTCAATGTTTGCATCTTCTTATTATGGTTTCTGATGTCGGACAGCACAACAGCAGTAGCCGTGGGGTCTGCCAAGTACGGAGCAGGCTCTGGTCCTATTCTGTTTGGTGACGTGCAGTGTGTGGGGAACGAAACCAGCCTGGCGCAGTGTACACACTCGGGGCTGTACAGTCTCTATTGTTACTCTAGGAGAGATGTCGGCGTCATGTGCAACATTAGTACGTAGACCAGTAAAAACTATACATTTACATTTCCTCCAGTATTTTATTTCTTTCGTTTAAAATGTAATTCCCGTGTTGTTAATAATTAATTTAAACTTACTGTTTGTTCGAATTAGTTAAGAAGTTAAATACGTTCTATAGTGTGTTATACGCATTATTATGATGATCATTATGATGATTATTATGGTGATTATTACGATGATGATGATGATGTTTATTATTATTTAAAGAAAAAAACCAGTCAATAACAGGTAAGCCAAACAGTTTCACGTGTACCCACTTAGTCTCTGTCGAAATGGCTTTCATATCTTATAATTTTCGATATTACTATGAATAAAAGCGTACTTCTTGGCAATTATGCAAACCTCAATGTCCTGGCGAATCCATTAGTTATTGGTGGCTACGAATTATCTAGTTAAAGGCCGAAGTCGAAATGGGCGTGTTTTCAAATGGTTTCGCCCGTGCGAGGGAAGGTAGGAGTACATGCGGTGCTGACTATTGGCTGGTACACCACCACGTGTACTCCTACCTTCCCTCGCACGGGCGATACCACTGTCTTTCCTCCGGACACAAAACTTCGGCCTTTAATTATCTTTACAATGGCTGATCTTCTACTTTACCATTTTTCTATTTTTTATCTTTAGCCAGGTCCCTAAAGTCTTCCAATTATTGTGCTTTTTCTCTTTCTTTCCTAAAACGTGTGAGCAGGCAGTCTTCAACGTCTCTTGTAATCCTATCCAGTGGTTGGCCATTGTGTTTTCCAGGTGCCCCTCTAGCGTTGCAAAACTTTTTTTAACTTCGTATTTAAACTCTTCTCGCTTCTCCGGTGTATAAGAAACAGCACGTTGAATCTGTGGTGCGGTCTCTCTGATGAGTCATGGAAGGACCTCAGCTTCAACTTCGTACCAGAAGCAGGTGGTTGTCAGTGGCTTCACTTCTCCTCGCCTTACCCTGATATACAACAGGATTTTTCTATAAAGGCGATTTTTAGTGATTAAATAGATTTGGTTTTTCATAATTTCCATCTGCTGAATCAAGTCCAGGTGGTCTTGTGAATGGTTTTGTGTGAAAAGGTTGTTCTTCCGACTACAAAGTCATTAAAGAAATAGAAGTCTGTGAACTGCTCACAATTGGCATTGCAATTTCCCACACCGTTCTTTCCAATTTTGTGTCCTTTGTCTGTGTGGCCATTTTCAAAATTGGCATTCAAGTTTTTGCCTTGGCCGTGAGAAGATGGGTCGGCGAGTTGACTTTTCGAAGGCTTTCGGCAACATGCGTCATAGGGCCTTCCGGAGAGGAATCTTCCAGTCAGCGCTCTCGTTGTGTTCGTGATGCAGTTGCTCAAAATTTTAGGAGCACACTATCCACAACAACAAACTGATAGAACCCTTCAGAATCTGGAGTAGATACAAAAGTCAAGCAATGGCGCTTCCTGTCACCAATAATGTTCTCACACGCCGCTGTTTGGCTCATGCGAGGTCAATAGGGCCTACCGGGGACTTCGTGTTAGAGGATCTAGAGTCTAGACTATACCGACGACCTAAGACTATTATCTCATAAAAACCAATACCTCCAAAAAATGGCGAAAGATCTTCCAGTTTGAAAGGACTCGGAGACTACGCTTGAAAACAAGTCATAAAGAAAAACGAATAACACCCCTGTCACAGCAGATATACATAAATATCACAATCTGACATAGCTACATATTAGAAATATCTGAAATATTATTTATGGACCATCACAAAACATATATGGCACGCAAAATCTAATACATCTGTCAGTTTGCACATACGTATACGAAGAAAGAAAAGATTCAAAGTCATCCAATCAAAATTAGGCATGTGATTTTTAGCAAACAGGATAGCACATTGTTAGTTACTTCCTTAAAAAAATCTGCTACATTGAGGTTCCTTTTCAGTGTCTTGTCAGTCAGACACCCAACTTTCTCTAAAAAGTTGACAGCCAGCATCATGATGTACAGTCTCTCAGTATTTACTGGATCTCTGTTCTACTGGTGCCAAGTGTGGGTAAAAAGTGCCGCACATAAAATAACGCATCAGTCATTTTTCTGTAATCTGTAGTGGTAAAAAGTTTCGGGCTGTAAAAGGAAAAAACTAATTTTATTCTTATTTCATAGATGACTGCGTATTAGACCTTAAGAAGGCACTTTGGGACTTATTAAAGTAAAGAGTTTTTCTTTCTTTCTTTTGTCATTGGAATTTTGGTATAGTTCTTAAAGGCCACGGTGACTGTAAAACCTTTCTCAAAGTTTAGGTTGTGTTCAAACCTATGCCGTTAGTAAGTCTTACATCGCCACTACTGCTCGAACCAAGCTTATGGATGCTTGTCTAGTAAAAAATGTGTGATTAAACATAGTAATTTACCAATTTAGTTAACTTTGATAGGTGTTCCTTTTATTTGCACAATTTTTGTAAAGTTACAAAAAACTTTACCTATATGAGTTTAATATTTTTTCTTGTGTTTGTTCTTGAAATGCATGATCGTCTATCATTTTAAGAATATTAAATCACAATTGAAAAATTAAACATTTTTGATCGTTAATTATGAATGAAGGCATAGAGATAACACAAGGCGCAATGAGAGTTTTTTTTGTGTGAAAAGGTTGTAAATTTAGAGAGATCGCAGTGCACTTTTTCATTGCTTATCTGCAAATTATCAAAGTCAATTTAATGTTATAAATACTTTTGTAAAGATATGTAAAGCTTGTTTTTACTTAGCGCGTTAATGGTGTATTATTGTTTATTACTACGAGCGTAAAAACACACACTTACACATACCAAATCACACACCAGTCAATGCAACTAATGCACAAACGAGAAAGTATTTAAAATTAAATTCAGCCAATTTTAGGAATTAAGCCTATATTATAAACAGTTAGACATATTTTTCCACATAAAAATATGCATAATATACGCAGTTCATGTAAGATATTAAAATCATAGTATAAAATATTGTCATCCTTAGAGTTAAACTAACATAGATTTAAGTATGAGCTTAATGAGCAACCCTGATGCAAACGACTTGTTCCTGCTTCCTCGCAATATTATTCTCTGATCGTCCGTCGACGCATTTCTGGTGATATCTACACTGGAGTGTTTTCTCAAATTATCCTTCCATCCGTTCAGAGCTGTGGTCTGCCTGCTGTTGAAAATGTTAGCGCATGGCGAAGCATCAAGACAGGCGCTCAGCTCTCCCGTCCATCCACATGGATGGTTTGTCTCCTATTTCTTAGAGTTGTGTCTCTTGGTGACTGCGGTGCCGTTGCCCGTTTACCATCTTTCCACCGTTCTTAGCGGCGTCGGTATTGGCTTCCTTGGGTGAGTCTCTTACGGTGTCCGACAAACTGCTTTAAGAAGAAACAAACGAATTTATATTCCTGAGAAATGTCATGTACTTTCAACAAGTCCTAAATTTGGTCAGTAGCAAAGCCGACAAGAAGACACCTTTTTGTCCCATGACCCATAATTCTGTTTAGTTTTAGCCTAGCAACACGTTTGTTACGAGCCCTTTAACTTCATCTTCACCTTAAATTTCTATTTAAATTCTCCCCACTTATTTATTGTCAAAATTATTTTGATATTTCTTGACTTTCTCCTATAACCCTTTATAAATGTTAGCTTCTTGGAGATAAGGTAAGCTTTAGAGTCCTTGCAAATAAATGGCTTATTTTGGGGAAAATGTTATGTAGCTAACCCTGGCAAGAATTGTCTTTTTCTCATGACTTTACTTAGTCACGCGTTAGGTTGTAAAAAAGAATTACACATATGTATTCTATATTGTTAAGTATCAGTGGCGCAAGCAATGATGACCAATACAATGATGGGCTTATCGCCCATGTCAGAAACATTAACCTTTTTTTTTAAAAAAAAGTAACATCTCTTTAAAGGGTTGAGTTCGCTATATGCAGGCAATGAAGAAATTATATTAATGAAGAAGTAGTATAGAACTTCATATTTAATTAAAGTAAGGCAAAGACAACAAGCCAAACAACAGTCAACAACAAAAGAAGAATAAGTGTAAACAAAAATGTATGATTGTACAGACAAAAACTGTAACTAATAGCTTTAGAAACATCTAAGATGTACTTAAGACAAGGGAACTACAAATATGTTCACCTTCAGATTATCCACCATCACGATAATCTTGTGGCCTAAAATGGGCAGCTAATGGTGATTGTAAGCGAAGTGTATATCACTAGTTTTGGGCCCTCCCTATTAAATAACATTTATTACACATTTTATTTCTGAAGTCATTTAATTCACGCCTCTCTGCTGATTTTTTCTGCTCGCGCTGTATTGTTTGATTGAATCAGCGCCACAGACAAGTAATCTTATTTGATCCGTTACACAACTGTAACTGTGGTATGAACAGGAAAATTTGTAACCTGGCTACACACCTCATCCTATAGGTCACTCAATAAACAACACGTTTGGGCTCAAAGCAAGGCATACTGTGTTTTTCTCAAGTCTGTGCTGTGATCGTCTGTAACTAGCAATGAAGTGTTTAGTGTTCAAGTCTAAGTCATGTTATTCAATTGGACACATGTGAAACGTTATACACGGCTATCCGTAATGTCGACTGATTTGGAAATAAAATATTTCGTAAGTATTTCTAAACAACTGATACAATTAAGCATTAACAGAAATTGTGAAGCAAAATTTTGTAAAAGGATATGATGTAAATGAGCTACTAATTACCAACTCAACGTCATTGTATGCTTTTGTGATATTTGTCATACAACAGATTAAGTTAAGAGCAAAGATAATATACATATATATATATATATTGTAACTTTGCCAGCTGACCAGATGACAGCACGTCTGGCTGGCGGCACTTCACAGGCAGGACGTCTAGAGATATTCTTCAACAAAGAATGGAGCACAGTGTGTGACAATCAGTTTGGACAGGAAGAGGCTGAGGTAGCTTGCAGGATGCTAGGATTCAAAAAGTGTGTAACTTTTCTTCTTCTAAAGTATATAAGAGAATGCTACGTGGTTTTTTTTTTTTTTTTTT
>SRHC01002936.1:0-38108 GCA_004794325.1 Pomacea maculata | reverse complement strand
TTTTTTTTTTTTTTTTGCTGCAAAATTAAAGACCATTTACATTATTCATGTGTCAGATGTGTTAAACTTAGTCATAAAGTTTCTGTAATATTTAAAGTGCTTTAACTCGTCGTCCTTAAAGATTCTGTTTTACATTACCACCTGATGTCTGGACACAGTTTAAAAAATCTTGATGTAAGCTATCTGATTGAAGACCTCAGTAACATGAATAGAGGGAAGAACTAATCTAACGCAATGAACAGCTGTGTGCAATATTTAAAATGACCTTTTATATCGGACGAATATTTAATGACATTACAAACCTTGTTAGAGTTAAAAGAGAAGAAAGCAGTAAATGACAGTGAGGACACTTGTTTTTACATGATTTGCTACTGTCACATTGACTTGTACATTTATGTGAAGTAATGCTCACTAATACAAACATCGTGCTTCTCTTTTATAATTACATGTGACTCGTTATTTACCGACAGCAGTGGAGCAGCAGCTGTCAGCCCCCGTAGATATGGACAAGGTTCAGGTGACATTCTGCTTAATAACGTGGTCTGCCAGGGAACAGAAACCAGTCTACAACAATGTCAACATAATCCCCTGTACACTAGAGGCTGTGATCACTCGAAGGACGTTGGCGTCGCCTGTAACATCAGTAAGATACTCGTGTCTCTACTATGACAATTATCTCAATGAGCTTACTAAAAGCTTTTGTTGTTGCTGCTTTTGAAAGTGAAAGCGGTGATTTCGCGTTTATGCGGGATGGGATTGATAACAAGATATAGGTGGTGTGGGTGAAAGGAAAGAGAAGAGACACTTTTTTGTGGTGCTGTAGGTGCTGCTTACTTCTGTTTGTTTTCTTCACTTAGTGGTGTTTAGGAGGTTTGTCAAGTCTGTTTCGGTGATCTGCGTTTGTGCCCTCTTTATTTTTTCAATCTGTGAGGCCTTCGAAGCTTGAGTTGGTGGTACACTGTGCTGATGCCTTTATTTCCTGCAGCAGCCGTTTGCCGTTAGTGACTAGGATGCCTGTCAAATAAGCCGTAGTGGTAAACTAGAGTAGTTGCCGTGTTTTCTATCTTGTTTTAATCTTATTTAGATTTTTATAAGCTTCTAGATAAGTGGTTATGTTGTGCCGTTTTAACTCTTTGTGTATCTTATATTTTTAAGAGTTTGGGTGGCTTGTCGCTGTTGATCCTACTAATGAAGAAATATTATGTGATTGTTTTTTATGTTGGTTGAGGCAGTCATTAGGTTTTGGTACTAGTTTGTGTTAATTGCTTTTAAAGTCTTCATTTTTCTTTGTTTGGTTTATTTTTAGTGCACCTCAACAGCACATGTAGGGTCCTTGCTGCATTGTGTCCTTCACTTTTAGGTGAATTGTGTCAAGAGTTGTCAGTATGACAGTTTATCTGTTAAGATTCATGGATGTTGTATGAGTTGGCTGCAGATAATGATGTTTTGGGTTAGTATATTCCTACTCTAGTTGTGTTTTTCTCTGTGTCATGATATCTATGACATAAATATTTATATATGATGTACATGGTACTTAGCTTGAGATTTGTTTCAACAGTGATTCGGCTTTGCAATTATTCATTTTGTAAGCTCAATGTCTATCTGTGGGTGTGGGAGTATCAAGTGTTTGCATGTTGTAGGGGGTGGGGGGAGGGTTAAGGAGGTGCTATGTTTACTTCTACAGCCTTTTTGTTATGTTTTTAAAAGCAGCCAAAGCTGACATATTTATTTACAAATTACAAAGGGACGCGCAAATTGCACGCATCATGCACGCAGATTAAAAAACATAGTTTACAAAATTTGCAGCAACATTTTATCTACAAAACAACACAATATAAAGCAAGCGTTATTAAAGAAAAACATGTGTCGACATCACAACAAGCAAGCAAATAATACAATCTGCTCTGAACAACTTTAGTATAAACCATTATAAATGGCACACGTCAGTAGAAACACCAACGTTGCCAAGGAGCAAAGTGAACCGGATTTCTATGTCATTGTCTGGTTTGCTAAAGATACATCATTGCCACAATCAGAAATAACCGAATATGAAACAAAGTATGGCTGCCTTAACAAACAAACTCTTAGGACACTGTGTTATTTTAGAATTAAGTGTAGTATAATATAATAGAATTAAGTAGCTAACCATCATTAGCTCACATCGTTTCAGTTTGTCATGGTGTTTCTGTTTCAATTACGCTGTGGTCTTTGGTCTGCACTCCATTAGATTAATCTCTCCACAGGGAAATAATGTCTCTATTAGATTATCATAATTATTATTATTATCATTATTATTATATTAATCACTATCAATCAATCATCAATCATCATCATCTTAATATTTATATTTACTTGTTTTTTGTGGTGTTCATGGCAGAGTCCCAAGCGGGCTGACTTTGTCGTAGTTTTAGCCTGTAAGCTAAGGTAGTCTTTCTAAGCTAATTGTCTCTTTACTTATTAGACGTTCAGCCGTCCCTCATTCTAATTTTGTCTCTACTTACAGAAAGAATGTTAAAAGAATTTTTGGGGGGCTTAAAACGAAATAGTGTTGTCAAGTGGACTGTTTCATAAATGTTTCTCCAATGTTTTTAACATTCATGCGTGTGTGTATGTCAGCCTGATCCATCTTTGTATACCGGTCTCTTCCACTGTTTCTTAAGAAGAGCTTAGAGATCGCCCCATTGTGGAAATGTCTTTTATAAATCCTAGTAGTAGTAGTATTTTATTATTATTGAGCTTACTGAAGTAATTCAACTATCCCATTTTAACCAAGCTTTATATTTATGTCAACGGTGTTTAAGTGGGAAGCTTTTGATGTTTTAACTTGACTTTTGCAGCTCTACCGGAGTAAAAGGTATTAAACATAAATCGTTTTCATAAAGAAGTAGCAATAACGCTTGTAGGCCAGGTAAAAATTGGTAGCAGCTTTAAATAAGTTTACTGTGTTTGTATTAGCGTTGTTAATAATTAGAAAATGGAAAACGCTTCATGGCAGTTAAGGTCATGCACCTACACTAAACGTTTAGTTAAAGAAGTGTCTTTTCAGAGACTCATAGCTTAAGTATCCGAATCAGTTAATAGACAGCAAATAGAACTCTATTAGTATTCTCCACAATATCGCTTTTGATTTACGTGTACATATTTAGGTATTTTATTTTGTAGTCCGATTAAAAAAAAATTCCTTTTTTCTCTTAATATATTATTTTCATGTCAACTACTAACAAACCCAAAAATACGACTTCGTGAAACAGTGTGCAACAAAAATAAAAATGCCGTTTGTGTGTTTTAGCTTGTTATACGAGATTAAATTTTTAATATTTAAACTTGCCAGCTGACCAGATGACAGCACGTCTGGCTAACGGGACTTCACAGGAAGGACTTCTAGAGATATTTTTTAACGGAGAATGGAGCACAGTGTGTGTCAATCAGTTTGGACAGGAAGAGGCTGAAGTAACTTGTAAGATGCTAGGATTTGAAAGGTATTTAAGTTTTTTTCTTTAAAGCATATATGAGAAGGATACTGTTATATTTGTATACAATAGAAATTTATTTACATTATTAATGTATCACATGTGGTGCACTTAAAAGTAAAGATTCTGCAATATTTAAACGGCTTGCCTAAAGATTTTGTTTCAGCAGCAAAAATATATTGCTGCACTATTTTAACACAGAACAAACACAGCTGTGTGCAATGCTTAAACTTGTAGATTTCACTGAACCAATGATGAACATACAAATCTGATTATAATTGTCAAAATAGAAAACGATAAATGACAAAGAGTGACATTTAATTGAAATTATTCGCTTTTGTCGCATTGATTAGTAGACTTTTGTTAAAATAAAGGGTATTACGTTTCCTATACTTACATGTAAAACATTATTTACCGACAGTGGCGGAGCAGCAGCGGTCAGTCCCAGTAGATATGGAGAAGGCTCAGGTCGCATTCTGCTTAATAACGTGGTCTGTCAGGGAACAGAAACCAGTCTAGCACAATGTCGGTATGACCCCATGTACACCAGCGACTGTTATCACTCGAAGGAAGTTGGTGTCGCCTGTAACATCAGTAAGATTCTCGTTTCTATACTGTGGCATTATCACATTATGCTTTCTAAAACCAGAAAACCGTACCAATTTTTTTCATGTACTAATGGACACGCGTAATCAAGGCATCCTTCACGAAGACTAATTATAAGTCACAGTTATAAAAGTAAGCAGCAACATATCATCTATTAATTTCACATAATATAAAGCAAATTCATCTACTCTGCTGCTATAGCTAAGAGACATCTCTCTCACTCTCCGAACAGGTTAGGTCTCAAACACCAGCTTACACACGCTGATTAAAGAAAAGAGAAATTGTTTTCCTATTTATGCAGCTTTAACTGCGAATGTAAAAGCGATGTTGTTATTTGTTTTTTATATTAGCAAATTTTCGTACTGTTTAGAAAATTAAAAGATAATCTCTTTTGGAAAACTATTATTCAAAGTTACTGTAGACCGCGATAAGTTTGCTTTATACCTCAAGTAATCACTATTCTATCACTACCTATACTGTTTCATGTTTTAAACTTGTCAGCCAACGATATTTTGGAAGTAGTCACTGACAATCCCTACCTATAATGCTTTCACGTTTTAAACTTATCAGTCAACAGTATGTCAGCGCGGTTGGTTCACGGTACAGCTGCGGCGGGGCGACTTGAGATCTTGTTTAACCAGGAATGGACTACAGTGTGTGACACAGGGTTTGGACAGGAAGAGGCGCAGGTAGCCTGCAGGATGTTAGGATTCAACAGGTAAACTGCTTCTAAGACACAGGTGTTAACTTTCTGCATTTCTCACTTCCTGTTCCTAATTTTTGGTCACGTGATGTTCAGCAATGTGTTGAGCTCTAAAGCATTCGTCAATAACTTGTAGTTAGCAATAACAATAGTTTTTTTTTTCTATAAATGTAACAAGTTGGGACGACGTTTTTAAGAGTATAGCTCGATATACAAACAAAAACAATTCTATGTGATATTTGTTAAAATCAAATTTACGCTCTCTGAGCTTTCGTAAAAATTCTTAGATATGTTTCTGTGTACCTTGGTACCTTGACGACTAGCTCCACCGCAGTGTTTATCTCCCCTTAACTGCAAACTTCGAGCGCCCTGAATTGTCTTCATTTGCCTTTTATTTACAAATAAGGATATTTAATAAGTAGATTTACCATCGTTTTGTGATTTTCTGTAGTACTGGAGCAGCAGCTGTGAGTTCAGTTGTATACGGAGCAGGGTCAGGCAACATTTTGCTCGATGGTCTGAACTGCAAAGGAACAGAAACTAGTCTGGGAATCTGCTCTCACAACAGGCTTTATGAACACTCCTGCAAGCATTCGAATGATGTTGGTATGGTCTGCGACATAGGTAGGAACCTTTTTCTAAACAAATTGTTTTTATGGTACATACCGGAATGTGGAAACATTTCTAATTTATGAAATATTTTTTGAAGAACAGAAAAGAACTCTTTCTCTTGAAATTAGTTCCGCTTTCGGTAAGACCAAAAAAGTTGGATTAAAACAGGCAAAGAAAACAAGTAAAAGACCTGCTATCCAGTAAGAATTTCTAGTAGACAGGGAGTGATACTTGAATTACTTTCTGAGTATGCGTGTTTTAGTATGTATTTGTACATGATGGGGTACAATTTTATATCAATCTGTAATTACTTTCAAAAAGATACATTAATAATGAATACCAATACAGTGGAACCTCGGTTAGCGAATATTTCGGATAACGAACAAAACTTTCAAATTTCGTTGAAAATTTGTCTCGGATAGCGAACAAAATTTCGGATAACGAACAGCCACGTGAACCACACGTGACCGACCAGCATGTCATCATTCGCGTTCGAGACACAGTTACGATCGGTCGTTCCTTATCTGTGCACATCCTTCTTATTTAGTGATTTTTTTACTTTATTTTAATAATTTTAATAAAATAATAAGTGGCCAACAGTTGAATTGAAAAAGGAAATGATTTCAAAGTATGAAGGAGGCATGCGTCTGTCGGATGTCGCCGCCAAATACGCATGTCGAGGTCGACAATTTCTCAACTATTTTAAAGCGAAAGGAGCAGCTGAAAGAAAAGGCAGAAGCAACAGACATTGGATAAGTATTTTCCTTCAACCTCAAAGCGACAGGAAAGGGAAGTCACCCCCGATTTTACACTGTCACGTGCTAATGGAGGCGAAATCCAAGCAGTAATTCCACCCCTTCCTATCCACACCTCCATCCACCCACGCCGACAAAACGGCAAGTTTTCTTATGTTTAAATGCTTTTGTTAATGTTCTTATGTTTATTTCACTCAATTTCAAAAATCAAATAAAAATCAAAACAAACTTTATTGTCTGTCGAGGAGACCCTGGACAGAAATTTTTCTTCGCTCACAAGGGCAGGCATACATACTCCTACAGACATTTAATACACAGTTAGGACTAAAGATACAAGTAGTTAAGATCTCCGTCAAGAAATTCCAATACTTAAAATTTATGTGTATATGTTAAGTATATAAGTTGGCATTGCAGATTGCAACGAAATGTCAGAATTCCATTGTCTTCATCCTCCTTTATTTATATTGTATTTTAACTGTTCTCATTAAAAAAGACCTATACAGTCTGTAACTTTGAAATACTAGCGAGTCAACTGGGTCTGGGAACCAATTAAATCTATTTCCTTTATTTCTTATGGGAAAAATTGTTTTGGATGACGAACAACTTTCCAGAACGGATTGAGTTCGTTAACCGAGGTTCCACTGTACTTTTTATTGCCGATTAACACTAAACTATGTAAAATATATGCTTTGAATAAAACAAGCTTCAAATATTTCTAAGTGTAAACGTACTTACCTGTGGCAGACCTACGTTTGACGGGCACTGGTCGCACCAGACAAGACCTGGGCCTTGTAGAAATGAAGATCGGGAGCACGTGGCAAGCTGTTTGCGTGTCTGACGTCACGACGGCGACAGTAGCGTGCAGACAACTCCGTCTACCTACGTGAGAAACACGCTTCTGTACCTTTAAGTCGACAATACTGATTAAAAACGCTAATAAAGTGTCCTCAAAGTTTTTGCAATACAAAAGAGACTTTGTATGAAATAAAAATTCAAACACCCGTCAAATCAAATACATTTTTTGTAAGTCACCGTTTTTGTCCGTTACGACAAAGAGTAATTGTTTGCACATTTTACTTAGCCCGATTTTTTTTTATTTCTCTTAGAGGGGCAGCCTTGCACACAGGGGCCTTGTTATATGAGGCTAGGAAGAGTCCTGTACTACAGGTATCTTTTACCTGTGAGGGCCATGAGAACAATCTTTTCCATTGCGGCCAGAATGTAGGCGGCTACAAAAGAGAGTGCGACTTCATTGACGTTGGAGTCTTTTGCACCGACAGTAAGAAATAAAATACTTCTAATGCTTTCTATTGATATAATTTATTTGTTTGCTTAATATTAAGTCTTTTACTTTAAAAAAAACGGAACAGGCTCAATTTAAAGATTTGATAACCGTTTTCCTCTCCCCAGAATTCTCAAAGCAGGTATTTCCATTAAAATAAGGTTTGTTAAAGTAAAACGTGTGTGTGTGTGTGTTTTTCCGCAACATGGAGAGATACATATATCATATTAGGTCATCACAACGACACCCAAACCATGAAAGGAATGAAAATTTCTTTAATTTTACAAAAGCACGATCATATACAGGAAGTCTAACAAACTCCCCCCCCCCCCCAAACACGCACAAACCCGGCAAAAAGAAACAAACCTACATCAGCATTCTCTACGGTCTAGCACTTTATACTTGTGTATAAAGCTCTAAAGCAGGGGTGGGCAATTAATTTTCCCAAGGGGCCGGATGAGAAACTGGGATGGTTTTAGAGGGCCGGACTAATATAGTTAACTCAGTTTTACCCAATACTGTATATATAGTATATATACTGGTGGGCGGGCCAGCGGGCGGGCCGCATCCGGCCCGCGGGCCGGCGTTTGCCCAGGTCTGCTCTAAAGCCTTTTTACGTGCCATTCTAAACAACGTCTGAATATTTGGTATGCAACATCTGTTTATTTGGAACCTGTTTTTTTTTTATTCTTCAGCCCCTTCTGTTTATATCGTATCTACAAATGGTTTGTTTCCACTGATGGCTGGAAAAAAATCAGCTCTCAGATGTTTGACCCCAAACAGTTACACAATAGCAGAAAAGCCCACTTGGCCAGAAACAGCAGGTGGTCGTCCTGATGAAGATTTTCTTATCTTTGAGCCTCTGACCAGGACACACAATATGAGACGAGCAACATGCAACTTTACGTCTGTGAACAATGTATCTGGTGATAGCCTCGTACTTATGGTTTATTGTGAGTACATTAAATATATATTTTATTACGAGAAAATAATGTTCACTTATTTAAGTTTATTTGTTTGTTCAGGTAACTACTTAAAAAAATTAACAGGTTACATTTTGTTACATTTTTCTCGCTTATAATACGAATCACATCCCCAAACATTTATAAGATATTGGCCAAACCTCTTGTTCTCTCTGACTCCCATTCATTGAGATTGTAAATAAGTTCCTGACCCGTTACAAGGTTGAAAAATGCTAGAGATGAAATAAGGAAGCTAAAATACACCGCCATTACGATGAAAGCAATTCCCGAAATAAGCACGGTTAATAATTTCTCATTCTTCCACGATACAAATTTATGTTTTCGGCTTTGGTTAGTTTTCATTCTTCGAAGAAGAAGAAGAAGAAGAAGAAGAAGAAGAAGAAGAAGAAGAAGAAGAAGAAGAAGAAGAAGAAGAAGAAGAGGAAGAAGGAGTTTTGTAACGCGCAAAATCCGAATCCTTGAGAAACGCTCAATGCGCCGAAAAATTTTACATAAAAGTACACCAATAAAATACACAGTAGCAGCCACAGAAAACCAAAAGGAAAAGTTCACACAGTGAAGTTGCACACAGTATCAAACGATCCGACGGCTAAAGAGGACCACAGTTCTGAGCGAACGATCTGCTGCTGCAAAGCGCATGACCACTATTCACAAACACAGGTCCACAAATCAGAAGGAAAAACAGATGATCACATGGGCATTGTAGGAAAAATGAAGGGTAAGATCATCAGGTGCTGGGCCTTGCAGTACAGTCCACAGTCCTCTTGACGAGTGCTGAGCTACATGCACTGTGGTCGTATCTCTGTGACCTGTATATAGCTGATCAATACAGGCCACACTGTCAAACTGCACGATGACCCCCTCTGATGATTGTGATCAACATCTACAAGCCGCATGATGTAAGTGTCTTTGTGTTCTGCGAACTGACTGCATCTACAGGCTGGATGTCGATCGCTCTCGCGTGCTTCACTCACTGTCACAGCGAACAAACACAAAGAAAATCACCTTGTCTCACTAACGTACGTTGGTTAAAGAAAGTGGCTTGAAAGATGTAGCTGAGAGCTGATAAAAAGAATTCGGGGTGAAAGCTTAATATATATATAAAATGAAGATTACTAAGGAATTCGACTTAGAAAATATGTTCATCGCTTATGAGATAAAACAAGAGACGTTAAAATAGCGATTAGTAGAGTTGTTTTACTTTTCGTTTCCTAATTTTGCAGATAAGCCGCTCATCACAATATCACCAACGAATAATGTGAATGCAACAAGGACTGAAGAAAACCTGGTCCTCTATGACATTACTCATGGACAGGATGTCATATTTGTTTGTGAAGCTGACAGCAACCCACCTCCTGCTTCCATTACTTGGCGAGGAGTACTAAGCAATGATACCGGGGAACTACATATTACAGCAGCAGACAACAGACACAATGGCATCTACACCTGTACCGTGACTACTAAAACAGTTGATGGTGATGACCGCCTCCCACTGGAGTCAACTTACCAGTTGATTATAACTGTTAAAGGTTTTATTCATCATCTGAATTTTTAAGGAGAAAAAAATCAGAACATCAGTGTCTGTCACTTAAGTCTAACATTTGTTCTTTGCCTCTCAGCCTCATAACACTGTCTTGCTTCTCATATCCATTTTGCAAACATAAACAAAACTAAGGTAACATCACACCTTGACCACCGATTTTCGTAGACCCAAGTGCAGCGTGTGTCGTGTCCACAGTAATTGATCGTTTTGGATTGTCCCAACTTCCAGAGAACAGTCAGAAGTCAGAGGTAAGAAAATAAAACTAAATTAAAAACTCTTTCTGGAAACTGTGCATGAGGTGTAAAAAAGTTTGAAAAATCTAGTAGCAGTCAGCGATTTTGTTGTAGCTCTTTACTTTTGTGTATCTTAATAAATGTTCCTGACTTGTTGTCAACGATTAAAAAAGGACACAAAAATAAATTATGTTAAACATAAAATAACACATTTATGAACTAATACTATTCTTATCTATGCAGGTTCCGAAGTTTTTATGTTTATTGTGATCTAAAATAGCGATTAGTAGAGTTGTTTTACTTTGGGTTTCCTGCTCTGTGACATCCACCTGCGGCATCTTTACAGTACAGATCTTAGCTTACAATTTTGGAAACACACTTAAGACCTCATATCTATTGTTTTAAAATTAAACTATCAAAGATTAACATTTCAAAAGAAATATTTTTTGACGAAAGAAATGAGAACTTGCCAGTAATTAATGGTGTATAACAGGAGAAACCTGATGTTGAAGTCAAATACTTACCAATTCACGAAGTATCAATAGCAGTGGGCATGGTTTTTAAAAGAAAGTTCTTGTAAAGTACCCATTTATCAGTCACACATTTTACCCCGTTTTGCTCATTATCTGCCACCCTCCTCACACAGGTAGAAAAAAGATTTTATGAAAAGCAAGATTTACGAAATATGACAATTAATATTTGCTTCCTAATAAACTTTAAACATATTTACTGTCCAAAAAGTGCTCTAGCTTTTCATCTGTTTTTTAAGTGACCATCAACTATCTTAAATTTTTATCACCAACGAATAAAGACAGAAGCTAAAAAAAATTCAGTTTGTTTGTACTTTGAGCCTTAAAATTGAAAAGGGAAATTAGAAATTAAAGACAGATTTTTTATAAATTTTGGGTAATTTTAGATGATTTCATCATGCTAAAGTGTAAAGAAAATATGAAAACTTCATTTCTTATAAACAAAGCCTTACTTGCATTAATAAATAATTATTTAGATTTTTTTAGATTGTTTTATGATAAATTGTCACATTAACATGAGACTTCTTTACAACAATTGTTAATATGTCTTATTGATATATGAAGAGAAGAATGTACTGAAGCCTGGAGGCGAACAAAATTATTTCCCCTGTCTCATGTATCTGACCCATTGACAGTTTAAGGTAAATTGCTTAATTTTTTCCAGATTCTATATTTGTTGGTGGAGTTTAAGAAAGAAATGGTAACCAGTCATGGAAGAGAAGAATAGATCACTGAATGGAATACATGGAAAGATACACCAAGGAAATATGCATCAAGTTGAAGTCCATAAAACAGAAAATTAATTATTTTATTTAAAAACCGCACTATGCTTGTAAAATAAGAATATACATTAGAATTTCATTATTATATGCTCTCTTCTTCTCATTTTCGTTTTTTGAAGTAAAAGTCCATGTTAAATTGAGTAATTGGAAGCGACATGACCTTTGATCAACTTGACTACTTTTAAACATTAAGAAATACATAGCTAACGGACTTTTTCCCACATATGTTAAGGGGAGGTAATTTGAAGTAGCAAAATTCCTAAATGGTCCAGTAGCTACATCCCTTAATTATATTATTATTTGCGCAAAGAGAGATGTGTTTTATGATGCTACCTTACCTGTGAGCGCAAACTACTGTGACCTGTAATGTAACATTTTCCTTTTATATTTTCCAACAGCACACACCATGTCAGCTGAGTGTTTCTTCTGATGCAAGTCTAGGATAACATGGACCAGCAAGCTAAGCAAAGAGACAAGCACAACCCATACTCATGACCTCTGTTTGAAACAACAGTCTGAAGAAGGAAGAACAAGCATTAAACTGTTTTACAATAAGAGAAAGAGGACAAGCACTAACAGATTAGTTAAAAGCTTTGCTTTATTCGTAATAATTGTGAAATATATGTTGATACAATCAGACATTTGCCGTGAGGAATTTTGTATTTGATAAAAGTACTCACATTATACAAGTGTTCTTGTGTGTGTGTGTGTGTGAGAGAGAGAGAGAGAGAGAGAGAGAGAGAGGGATTATGATTCGGTCGATAATTTTAGGTCATATTTCTTTTTTGTACTTTTGTCATTTTTCATAGGAAGACTATTTTTAGATATTTTTTTTAACATAGACTTTGCTCTATAAATAAAAGAGAAAATTAACTGTTTTCTTACTTACTTATAAAGATTATTTAAGCTCGTGCTCAGTTAATTTTACCAGTCAGTGAAATTTCTGTGTCCCCTTATAATTACATGATGATCACTATACAAACACACGTTTTGTGTTTTTAATGGTCTACATGCACATTATTATCTTATCTATCTAAACATTTTCTGTTAATTTAAAAAATTGCCAATCGACTACTATCCATAGTTTATCAAATCTTTAATTAAATAGCTTAATAAATCTTTAATAAATCTTATTTGCTGCTGCTGTCGGTGTTTACTTTGATATGTACGTCCTGTTCATCTAACGAAACTAATCCATTTTTCACTGCAATGAGCAAGAAAATGCATAGTCTAATTAATATAAGAACATTGATGTTTAAGGTTGAAAGGACAGCAGCGGTGTGTATCCGTGAAGTGATTGGCTTCTTCCCATTTCCCACTTTTGTAATATTTCCTTTGTGTGAATACGTGGATGCAAATTTTCGCGATAATGTTGTGCAGTGTGGTGTATTTAAGGTGAGGAGTATCGTGCTGAAGTATTGGTTGAAGGTTGAGTGGACTGTTATGTAAAGCCTGACTGAATCTGATGGAATGGTTGATCTAAAAGGTAAATGTGTATTGTACAAGTAAGAAGTAGCCTTTTCTTTAATAATAAATCCTGTAGCCTTCATCATGTCTGTGCACTGGCAGGCAGTGGGTAAAGGGAGGTAAGCAAGTACAACGTTAATTGCCCTTGTCTGTACAGCTACAGGTCGTCTTTCGTGTTGGGAAAGAAATGTCTTTAGTGATATTTCATTTAAAAAAAACGCCTAGTGACAGTCGTTTGATTAACATTTATCAGTTTTATCACGAACATAAATTTCTTGAATATTTTTTGTTGTGTTACATAAATTGTTATGAATGTTAATACATAGTTTACCTCATGTCCAATGCTCCTTGTAATGATGATAATGTAAATTTTAAACAGATATTTCTAATTAGATGCGAGTTAAGTGTTTTGTGCAAGAGGACTGCAAAAAGAAAGCTGTCAGTCAACCATACAAGCAACACGCGGATTAGGATACCGATGGGATCAATACAAACATAAAAATTTCGTTAATAAAGATAAAGAACTGAGAAGAATTCATCTTTATTAAGATGTTGTTCATAACCATCATCAGACATCGTTGGACCTGCATCAAGACTTCAGGTGGTCAGCTGTCAGCGGCCAAATTTTCCAGGTGACCTGATCATGTATAACACACAGCAAAAAGACATTACTGTCATAGAGTGTTACTTGTGTTCTCAATCACTGTTTTATTGACTGAGTTGCTCATTACGAGAGTTTATGGCTTTATAAGGATTACTGCCTGTTTCGAGTAGAGGAAAAGTACATTTGGGCCCCGATGGATTTATATGTCCAGTTGTGTTCTGTTGAAAAATTAAAAAAAAACAGTGTATCGAATTCGTGTTATGTAATACTATTTTGAACACAAAAAAACATGTGTATGTGTGTAATGCAGCAAAGATTAATATGCACTATGGTAGAGTCATACACCTGTTGACATTTCCAGCTGGTCTACCACTTTCACTTTATTCCTCTTCTGTGCAGTCCTGAATCACCAAAATAAAATCGTTGTGCCAGTCGCTAAAAACTGAAATGCTGAAAGTCCGAGGAAAAATGTCATTATCCATCATAATCAACCACTAACACCCATCGCCCATAGCAAGACACATTTTTTTTGCACTTTTCTTTCTTTTCACACTCATTCTGACCTTTTCTTAAAATTTGTGTATTTTTATAAGTAGCAGAAAAAAAACTACTGAAAGTTTCTTAACATTCTAAAATTAATTAAGCTATTATTTTTATTTATTTCCATACTTAGATTGAAGCTAGTGCAGTGCTTAGCTGTAACAGAAAGATAAAGAATAATGAGCATATTTCAGTAATAAAAATACATACTGAAGACCGCATAAAACAATATTTTTGACTGGCTTTTATATATATATAAAGTTTATAACTTCTGTTTCTCTTCGGGTTAATATTTGTTCTTTGGATACTTTACAGGCCCAGAAAAAACTAAGAGGACAAATTAAAAAGAAAAAAAGTGTGTAATAAATGTTTTATCCGTCACAGTATTTAGACAATCTTGAACATGTAAGTTAAACAAGCTGACCTCTTTAGGAGGAAGAGGGACACACTTTTAAATAAAATGTTTAAGATTACATACCAAGGATGAAACGATAGTTTTGAAGTCTCATTACCCATCGGTAGAATTTTTATACTCAAAACGTGACTTGAGGTAGTCTCTGGGTTTTGTGTCGACTGTCCCGCTTCGTACATCGAACACTAGAAACATTGTAGCGAACAACATAACATTTAGAAGTGCCAGCTGATAGGAAAGACATTAAAATATGTTATCGTCAGCAATCAAAGGTCAGCATTTACAACGTTTGTCAATGTTTTTCATACTAAGAAGGAATTCACATCAGTTTGTTGACAATATGCATGAATATTAATTAGCAGGACGCACTCAAGCCAGCAATATTTGCTGTCTCTTAAATTCTAATTGCAACAAACTGTTTCTGAAATTTGTTTTACATTATATAAGTTGTATATAACATACTTTTTGACACAAACGCAATCACAGCACAAGCACCCACACACACACCCAGACATAGAGAGAGATTCATAACGGGATCGACAGTGTTCATGTTCAGTACTGCCGATGTAAGTATAATAAATCGTCTAAGCAAAAATAAAGTAACATAAATACTGAATTGTGACCAAACCACATTTAGTTGTTTCCGGGTATATAAATATTGCTTGTATGTACTATAAACCACTTACCTTAGTTAAAGTTCCTTGCAGTCTGTACAGAACATGAAATTGTGAAAAATCCGCGATGGCTAACGGTCGCCGTAACGACAAAACGGAAAAACGTAAAAGTTCCAGGGAAGGCGGTGAACACAGATGTATTAGGAGCTAAATTACGTCTGTTGATCATAATAAAAGCATTTGTTTGAAGAAAGTGTGGTTTGATTTATTTAAAATAAATATATATTACAATGCGTGAACCAAGGCACTAACATTTTACAGATACATACCATCAGATGTGACGGTAAAACCAACGTGACCTCGGCAGGTGTCAGAGGTCTGGCACCACAGGTGACACGAATTGTGTCGTTCATTAGCGGTCTCTCAACGCTGCTCTTGAAAACTGAGCTTGGGTAGGTCAGATGAACAAATGCCTGTGGTGTCGGGTATACTATCATGTTAATACTGACATTTCTGTTATTGCCACGGATACCCAGACACTGATACTCTTCTGAACCGATTACATTTTGTCACACATCGGAGATGCAAATGAGCTTGACTAAGCTTTGGTCAAAGCATGAACTTAGTCGTTAGTAAAACTGATAGACAGGTAGAGGGGGGGGGAATTTGGTATTTTGCGCCGTGCCAGCAACTAATGCTATATTACGGCAAGCAGCCAGCCCTGTAAACAGATACCACATGCAGAGAAAGAACAGCGTGCCCGAGACGAGAAATGAACGCAGGACAGCCAATCTTCACTGTATTGGTGACAGAAGCTAACCACTGCGCCACCAGACCACTTTTTTCTGGTGGCAGTTATTTATGTTTTTAAAGCTAGTCCATAACTAATTATTTAAATCTATTGCATATATGTGTCAATCTGAAAATACTGATGGAGAAACCTTTCTCTTGACAAAACAAAGAATCACAAAAGTCGTCCATATTCAAGGGTAAAAACGTTTAATCAGTTCCTTTGCCCAAACACATTAATCATTCTCCTGTCAACAGTGTATTGATCGTGCACCTTTAAATCAAATCAAATCAAAACAGACTTTATTGTCTGCCCAGGAGACCCAGGACAGAAATTTGTCTTTGCTCACATACACATACAGACATTTAACACACAGTTAGGAGTAAAAGTGAGGAGTAAAATAGTGTTGATTGCACCAGTCCATCAAAGCAGTGTATGTTTATCCTAACAACAAACCTTGGGTGACCAAGGGCCTAAAAGCACTGCTGAACAAAAAGAAACATTTGTTCATCACGGGCAGAAGCCCACGACAGAAGATTAGTACATAGAGAGGACCATGATGCTATCCGTTGGGTGGGCAGAGGCTCTACGAGCATACTAGTTAGTCCGCTTTCAGTAGTTTGCCGGTGGACCAACGAGTGTCGACGAGATTGAAACAGATGTCGAGTTAGCTCTCGCCATAAACCCGATGTGTCAGAATGCGGCTCGTGGTTACATCTTGAGCTCGCTGGAGGGACCTGCCAGACGTCGTGTTGATGCTCCCGCATGACGCAAGAGATACGCCGAGAAAGATCTATAACATATAACATATAACAAGTAAATATTCATAAGTATTAAGGTGTACAGAGCTAACGTTACTCTACTATAAGGTTTGTCTTGCTTCCTTACATTACAGAGATCTCACTCATAAACATTATAAACTCATTCATTTAATCCTTTATTTTCCGTCAGGCACGTGACGCGACAACACGATTCTCCATCTGCTGCTGCTCCCCGGGGGCTGTCTTAAGTGAGAGGCTTCTGCCCTTGAGATCCTTCGAGATCAGACCTGGGCAAGGGCCTGCCCGCCTCCTGTCTCTGACCTGTCTATTATGTACCTCAATTACTTGGTAACAAACCCAGCTTTCTTTCGATATAGGTTGTTTTATTTTCTCTAACCCATATAAGTCTATAAATGATCTTTCGCTAATAGTGACAGGGTTATTATTTGTTGTTCCCTAGGACTTGTTTTTTTTTTTTAGCGTTGTATCTTAGTCCTATTATGATGACAGTCTTGCTTAGGTATTTCGCAGGTCTTAGAGACAATGGAATAATAGTCCTAGCTCGTCGGGATAGTGTAGATCCTTCTGAGTCCACTGTAGGCTCGTCGACTAACCCGAGTGACACAGCACATAAACCAATGAACGGCGAATAAATCAGAATCAGTGACAGTATGCCTCCCTTCTTGACTTCTGTATCTACTCCGAACGCTATTGGGTTCTGTCAGCTTGTTGTTGTTGATGACTTGGTAGTTTAAATTTTTGTAAAGTGTCTTTCTCCGGCAAACATTTGTAGTGTAATTATGTGTGTGTGTTTTCGGATAAATAAGACGTGTGGTGAGAGAGTGAGAGAAATCTCTTTAATACCACCTCGTAACAGTTTTCAACCGATATAAAAAAAGTGGCTGAGTACTCAGTGATGTTGTGTAGGACGCCCCCCGTTAGTGTCAAGGCTGTGGGTCTACAGCACGAGACGAGGTCACTGACTCTACTGATGCCGTCCCACGAGCTCCCTGCTGCACACAGAGACACGGGAAAATGCTTCTTCCATTCCATGAACTGTCAAACATTTACCAGATCGCGAAAATTTGATTTAGGGAAAGCATTTTAATAATTGTACATCAAGTAGAGGACAATCATCCGTCGATCTACACAAAGCGAGAATAAATTGTTTACAGTTTGCTTTATTCTTTTTAACCGGTTTCTTTCCCATTGTATTTTTTTATGTCTGTTAACCGGTTTTCTTTGTTACAGGTTATTGTTTTCTTAGTTAAACATATAAATGTTCTGAATGACAGACTAGTTCCGTAGAAAAAAACCCACACCATCCTAGTGTGCAACAATGTAGGATGATAGACCTAAGTGTTTACAAAGTTGTACATCCCTAATCTTTTCTTCACCTCCTACAAATTTCGTTACAAAGAACTGTAAATGTATATTGTGTGCCTCTCCTTCATACTCTTGTGTCGGTGACTGTCCATGAGCAAAGACTGCAGACAACCTTCCTTGACGCTGACCTTAGTTAACAACAGTGTTGACCCTCCCTTGTGACATCAGTGTCCAGTCGCTCTGTCCATATTCGAGATCAGTACAATAAACTTTTTTTTACTATGAAAGTGGTTGTTTTTTTATGAAGCACATATCTACAGTTTTCAAATGGCATATAAAATAGTCAGAAGGGCAGATAATTCTTTAGAGCTGTTGTCTGACTTGTTAGACGCAAAAGTGAACACGGATGTAGATAAAACATCGCGGGGCCTAGAGATGAAAAGATCAAAACCAAGCAAAATGATGTTTGCGCACTTAGTCAAGATGAAAGGTGCCTTTCGGAAGTCAACACTCATCAGTACTTCACAGCAAGAGAGGACCAAGGGATGCGACAACAGATGTAGTGAAGTGTCTCTAAGATGTAAATTCCCACAGCAATTATGTGTGTGTGTGTGCGCGTGAGCTATTTCTCAAATTGTGCGGTTTGTTGTCTAAAGCAGAAATGTAAAACACATTGCCGGGAACTGCACAGACATTTCAGCCTCACATAGCAAAAATTATCATTAAAACGAGGTGTCGAGCCTCAAGACAAAACGCTGAAAATAGTCGCAAATAAATGGTCATTGCTGTAGTATATATTTCTTGGTGTTGCATACAATTCTATGTTGCCATTTCGAAATTATTTTTTTCTTTTGTTAAGCTACTTTAATACCTTGCATTCATGAATGTGGCTTGCTGCTAAACTATTTCACGGACATTGTATGTTTTTAACTTTAACAAACAGAGATATTTTGCAATAATGTTTTTATTAAATAACTTTAGTTTGTTATAGTGTTCGTGACAACACAAACGTGATCCATGTGACCCTCAGTTTGATGTTCCTTCTCTAGAAAGTTCTTTGTCTGCATGTCTCAGCCAACAAACACAGATGTTGGTGACCTTCATCAAGATGAGTGCTGGCGATCGGAAAGAAACACTCATCTGTTCTGAACAACTAGAGATGCGAACACAGATGTAGTGCGAACATAGAGTGGAGTGGCTGGCTCTGTTATAAATTGTTAGTTCAATGTGTGTGTGTGTTGTCTTTTCCTTCTTAAATTTTTATTCTGTTGCTTAGAGCGTTCTATATTTCATGTTTTAAATAAAACAATGTATGGCGCGCATCAACAATAAACCATGAACAAATAATATTAAGTGTTGGTATGTATCTGTAATGATAAAAATATTCACCACTATGTCTGTTTTAATAATTGTTTTTTTTTTTGTTTTAATTCAAACAGATGACCATAAGACGTTTATGTACTTTTATTGCTTTGATATAGAACTGAAATTTTATGGACTGTTTTTCAAATGTGATCTCCAAAACGTTTGTGATGCTTAACAATTTAGAGTATAAGTTCTTTACAGTTGCAATGCTAAATACTTTTAGGCCCTACGTGCATTTTTTTAAACAGTTATAAACAGATCCTTCACGCTATCCCAGACACAGTTTTAAAGCAACCCTTGTTTTAAATAGATAAGAGTATTAAGGATGACTGCGTTCATAAGACGACTCTCATGTAAAATGAACAAAGGGGAAATCGGTCGATGAACTACATTTTTACATAGTCTGAAATGTGCTAAATATTTAATAAGATTTCATATAGCATAATTAAAATGTTTAAGCGTGTTTCTGTCTGGATGAATATTTTACACAAACACAGTTTCGTAAACATCGGGTAGTCGCGGCTTCTGAAAGTTCTTATGTTAATTAGTGTGTTCTCTGTCAGTCCAGGGTAGAGAACAAGGATTCCCTATGACAATTTTAAATAGCATTTACTGATTTGTTTACTTTTAGTTGGGTGAGCTAATATAATTTTTTACATTGTGTTCATGTACACCTCCGACCTTGGAATCAGCACATACATAAATGTGACCCCCACGACGAAATGTTTCTTAAGTGGGAAATTATAGATTTTCCAAATTGCATTTTTTTTTAAAGTACAGAGTCTGAACTTTCTTTTGATATAAAAAGTGTTCTTCTAGTCTTAACATTGAGTGAGTTACAATCGTTTGAAGTGTGAAAGTACGGTGGCGGCCATTTTGAGAAAATCAGGTTCAAAGATTAGCGTCGAGATGGCCGACCAGGTTTGTTTACTCCTAAATCTTTTGATCGGTTAATATTTGAATCATTCTTTAATGAAGTAAGACATACACACTCTGGGCTTTCTGACAAGTGTAACACAATGGGGTTATGACAGGGAAACAGTATCTAAAAAAGCGTTTGAATTTTGACATTTTTCTGCAGGAATCGGTACGGATCGCAGTAGGGTACCTCGACTAAAAGGTATTTTGAGTCATTTCCGTGACAAATATAGGCTCTCTTATACAATAAGGACATTGTCAGAACTTGTATAAAATAAGACAACATTCAATTTTAAATGATGACAAAAGTGTGTTAATTTTATCTGAAATTTGTTTTAATGGTTAACTGCACTGAACAGCTTGTGTCAGCCTTAAACTATTTGTGACTTGGACTCTCTGATGGCAGACACATCGCAGGAAATGTAAATTCAAGCAAAAAAAATGTTTGTGACCTCGATCAAGATAAGCGCTCGCTGTCGGAAGACAACACTCATCAGTACTTGACAACAAGAGAAGACCTAGAGATGAGAACACAGATGTAATGAAGTGTTTTTCCCTCTGGCATAAACTAGAAGTGAAAGTGTCTGTCTCTGTGTCTGTGTGTCTGTGTGCGCCAGCGTTTGCCTTTCAAAACAATTGTTCATTAAAAAAACATTTTAAGATGCCGAATAAAGTCAGCAACCGTTTTAACTGTTTTATTGAAAAAAAGCACTGAGTGCATGGCATGTAAGACTTCTTCTTTGATTTTTGTTTCTTGTGGGGCGTGGGGCTGGTGACATAAAAGTGTGCAGCTGCAGATGTAGCGAAAGGCCTGTAGTAGCATTTAAGTTTTATATTACATACGGTACTGACAATAGTTATATGGATCTTGTATCGTGAAAGTGAAATTTCTATATGTTTCTGACAACGATAAAGGTTATCATCATCAGCTTCGTCGTCGCTGCGGTTTTCACTGTCATCGTCATATCATTATCATCCATGCTTCGCGTTCTCTCAATTGTCTATGTTATAGAACTTGCTTAACCCTATTTTAAGAAGATAATAATTGTCTGATATTATTTTTCTATAGAAAATTTCCAGATAAGTGTACAACAGTCTTTATTAAATTACAAGAAAGAAAAGTTGAATATTACCTTTTTTATATCGTTTTTAATTTATTGCATTTTGTGTAAATGCACTCATGCATTTTTCATTGTTAGATATATAATTCTGAAATCGTCATAGACCGTTTCATATTGTTGGCACTATGTGCTGTAGGGAAGTTGCAGGGACAGAACAATGTTTGCTTAGATATTGCAGAAAAAAATCATTTAATGATACTCTTTTAGAAACATTTAGCTTAGATCACTGGAAGATTTTATGTTTTACGTGTCGCGTTACCGGGATACTAAAACAACAGAATTTACAAATTGATAAAAAAAAGTTTACGGATAATAACACAACCGCAATAACATATCAACTAGTTAAATGTTTTATTAGATAAAAACTATTAGAAATTTACATAGAAGAAACACATCATTATGTTTTTTTTCCTTTTAAATGTTTATATAACTTTTTAAATGTATATTCTGCTTCATTTTTTAACGTTTGAATACGGACAATTTTTGTGGTTCATTTTTATGTCAAGAGAAAGGTTTCTCCATCAGAATTATATATATATATATTTAAAACACAAAAGGCTTGCTTACACTAATACATTTAAACACTCTCTTACACGTCCAACAAGGACAGAAGAGCCTAACAGCCATCCAATCAAAACTAGTCACGTGATCGTTAACCAATGAGAAGGCTCACCGTTAGTTACTTCCTCGTCGACGTGGAATAAAAGCTGTCGCATTGCGATGTTTGTCCAGTGTCTTGTCAGACAGACACACGATCAGCTTTAACATATCGACAGCCAGCATCACGATGTACAGGGCCGTCAGTGTTTACTGGATCTCTGTTCTCCTGGTGCCCAGTGTGGGTAAGTAGTGCCGCACATAAAATAATGGATTAGTTGTTTGTCAATAAGATCATTTTATTGTAACCTGCACGTGTGTATTATATCGGGCTGTAAAAGACAATGGCTCTTCACATTCCTATTGCTTAGTAATGAATAACTGTTTGTTTTTTGCCCGTTATCTTAACCTGATTTCTTTGTATTATAAATTCTAATTGCTTTCGCTTTGCAATGTTTAATTGTATTGTGCTACTTCATTCGTTTTGTATTTACAAGCACTTTTGAAGGATCTTACATGCAGTTTGTTATTTTCTTTTTTAATTGTCTATTTAGTATGCCATTTAAATTCATGATAATTTGATGAACATTTACCTGCTGTGAATAAAATCCTAAAGTATATTAAAAATAGTGAGTGATGCATTGATGTGTCTACTCTAAAATAGTTTTTTATCTTTGCTTTATATCAGCATTTTTTCAGCTGTGTATAGAAACTTTGCTTTTACAGAGTTAGCGACATTGATATTAGTTGGATCCATTCAATGTTGGCTCTGATCGAGTTGCTTTACATTTTCGCTTTTGACTACAGTTACACATGTTTGTTCCCAAGCTATCTATTTCTTTAAGTCGCACACAGCACTGGTCACCATTTTCTCTTAAACAAGTTCTGTAATTTCTGTTCAATTTTTATGTTCTCAACAGGAATATGAAAAACTAAAACCAAAATCACGAAATGCATGTTTTTGTAATTAACCTGTGGTTATTAACCTGTGGTTTATACCTGTAAGAAACGACGTCATAGACTACGTGTGGTCTTTGGCTATCAGGAAGTTCTTTATTAAACCCAGTTTGACGATTTTATATTTTATATTTTATATTTGAAGCTGTTTCAATGTCTACGAAACATTAGAAGGTATTTGAAAATAAGTCCAGAACCTAGTTTCTAATATGTACGATTCCTGCAGTTAGGATAAGCTAATCTTTTATTTTGTTTTGATAAGGTTTCTGATTCATGGCATACTGGTTCGTTCTTTTTCACATGCTGCTGTTGGAGGCCTTCGTATTCCAAAAATAGGGTGTAGATGTCCGTTGGTAGAAGGTTTGGAGCTTGTTGTTGACGGTATTTCACACTACAGGTCTTCGAATCATACAGTAGGGCTGCCTTCACATTTGTGCTTAAGATGCGGATCTTACTTTGAAATGATAATGCTCGGGAGTTCCAGATACAGAGTAGGCTGTTGAAAGCATGCCTGACCTTGCTGATGCGGCTTTTGATATCATCATCCACTCTACCGTTCTTGTCGACAATGCTTTGTAGATATACGATGCGATCTATTTCAAGGATATTCTTCAAGTTGAAGTTCAAGTTCCTGCTTGTTGCTGATTCTCATCACTGCTGGCTTTTTTCTATTGGCGTTTTAGCTATTCTTAGTGTTTGTACTCGATTGAAACGTCCACACCCCAGCGCCCCTTTTTTCACTTCCCCTTGTCTTTATGTGGGGAAATTTGTATGCAAATCTTATTATTACTTTTATTTGCTCTTACACGTATCTCACAAATATGTTATGAAAAAGTGATGCAGCCTCCCTTGTCGACATTATTGTTCATTGTCCTGTTAGAGCTCCTGCCCTGTTATTTAAAACAGTTTTAAAATGGACTAACTGCGCCTATCTTTGTTAAGCCTTAAAGCTTGACGTACTATACACAGCAGGCGTGTGTGTTGCCACAGAAACAGCTCAGTTTCAAGGGAGCCAACTGATTTCTGATTTTTTTAGCGCATAAACTACAGTACTTTCCCCTTAGCAATATTACATAATGAAAAACAAGGTTCCGATTGGAAAACGTTCCGCGTAGTCTAGACTGGTGTATGGTACTGTGCACCCTGCCAATTCACTAAATAACATCAATCCATAGTAAATATAAACGGCAAAGACAATGATAATAATTTAATTATTCCTTGCGCAAATTTATTTCCACTAAAATTCGTCGTTACCCTACAGTTTCTATCAAACCTCAGCACAATTCACACTCATATGACACCGTTACATCGGTTACTACGCACGCTTAAGTAAGTGTAGCATCATTAAACACATCGCTCTATGCGCAGGGTTGTCCATGGGACATATTTTTCTATCCCGTCCCATCCTATCCCATGGCAATTTATGCCTGTCCCATCCCATCCCATGGGACGTTTCCCATGGGATTCCTATGGTAATAACATTCCTATGGACAACACTGCTGGTACGGCCATAACAATTTTCGCACTTGCTTTTAGCAGTGGAAATCTATGTTCATTTTTCCAATAATTTACTTACGCAACTGCAAATTTCAGCGTAAATATATTTTACAATATCAAGTATCGACTACCATGGGAAATACAAATGTGTGCTGTCCCATCCCATCCCATCCCATGGGACGTTTCCCATGGGATTCCCATTCCTATGGACAACACTGTCTATGCGTAAATCAATCCATACGTAAGGAAGGCAACTACTTTAACCATTAGGAATTGTTTCCTTATAGATTACTTCCCTTAAAAGCTGAATCAACCAATCAGGTATTTTTCTATATTTTAAATATGCAAAGCTTAGATGATCAAGTTAAAGTGGGTTGCCAGCTACTTAATTCAACATGGACTTGTACTAAAACAACCGAAAAAGAGAAAAATAGTTGTTTAATATCTGCCTGTTAACGTGGCTGCGAATTCCCACAAATGAAATTTCGACTGGTATTTTTGAAACTTTATATCTATTAACCTATAATACAAACACCTATTTGTAAATCCTTGTTTTAATCTGTATTTAAAAAAATTAGGTAATGGTAATTTTAAGCTATTCTTCTCTGCTTTCTCTGCTATCTTAGTTTGGTTTGAGCATGTTGTTGCCGAGGAGATATACTAATGAATTTTGCAAAGTCAAGAACCTCTAGCTGTGTGGTTAAGGTCCACAGGGCACCGGTGCTGTTGTCCACTCTATGACCATTAGAAAGATTGTCGCGGATAATGTTTAACCCTATATTACACCAGTCTTCATTACGAAAAGTTTAGTGAACTTGTGGATGACTTGGCAGGAGAAGTACAGTCCATGAATAATGTTCATGAGCTTAGGAGGAATACCATAGTGATTCATTAGCCTCCAGGTGACGTTCTTCTCTATACTGTAAAAGTCCTTCACACGTTCCATGAAAAAGTTATATACAGGGAGGATAGCCACTCAATAAAGTGCTCAGTGATGATAGGAAGGGTAGCAATGTGATAAGTGCATGACCTATCCTAACCAAACCCTGCTTATTCTCGTCTCAGTGAAGGTTCCCGGGGACAGGGATGGTGCCAAGTAAGGACCTTATAAGGACCTTATAAGGACCTTTCATGCATTCGCAACGACCTAAGTGACAGTCATCAATGCTTAAGTTTTTCTCTTGTATGGTCGGAAAGATGTATTATTTATGAACCTGTGGTCTTCTCTATGTTCTCAAATACATGTATTTCTAGTAATAAATAATCAAAGAGTTAATTTTGATGCCTGTCTGCCATATTTAGATTAGATAACTTTAAAAGTGTCCTTAGCGCGCTGATAACATACACCGTTAATGTTCCAAGTTTTCTAGAAATCTAAGTAATAATAATTGCAAAACCTGAAAGCCATTCTTTGGGGTAATACAAAAGTCAGTTCATGTCTCTCTCCCGCACACACACTCTAAAGGGATGAGAGAGAGAAATAGAGCTATGCACAGTAGTACTAGAAGATCAAGGTTCAAGACAGAGTAAGTTTCTAAAGACCTTTTGAAAAAAGAGTGTTTTTTGCGAATACGGAAGGGCAACTAGTGTTGTACAGATGTGTAGACCAAACATGCGGCGGAAAATCGGCGGTATTTTGCGCCAAAGTCGACTTCGAAAATAAAATTGTGGTAATATTTTATCGATAAAAGGACTTGTAAGGGTCACAGAGAAAATGTAAGGACCTGTGTGAGAATTTGTAAGGACCGCATGGCAAATATAAGGACTTATAAGGCCTTACGGCGAAAATTCAATATGTAAGGAATTGTAAGGACCTTGTAAGGGCCTGTCAGTCACTTGTCACACTGTCAGTCACCCTGTCAGTCACTTGTCTAATACTTTCATCAATCTCTTTAGTTTTACCATTGTCGGGATTTCGCTGGGGATACACAGCAGCATGATCCCCCTCCGAATTGTAGCACTGGGAAAGATCTCATTTCTTTGGTTACTTGACCAGGTGGCCTAGTTTCCAGTCTGTTGGTACTAGTTCTTGTTCTCATATCTAGTGTAGAGGGGGCTGTAAGACTGTTGCTGTTGTTTCGGGGTGTGCTTAAAGTGCTTCTGGAGGTATGCCATCGAGGCCTATTGCTTTGCCGCTTTCCATGCTTTTGATAGCTTTGATGATTTCTGTCTTAGTGGTAGGGCTGGTGTTGACATGAAGTTTAGTTGCTGGTGGTATGTTAAATAAGGATAGTGGACGAGAAGGATTCAGGATCTCTTCAAAGTGTTTCAACCACCGGTCTCTTTGTTCCACATTGTTTGTTGTGGTTTTGCGGTTGTTGTTTTTTTTTTACCTTTCACCGACTTTTTTGGGTTGATGCTGTTGCCAAACAGAGCTCATTTTATCTCGTTTAGTAACTTCAGATTTTCATATATAGCTGTTGTCTCTGCTTCCTCTGTCTACTTATGGCTGTGGCGTCTCTTGTCCTCTCTGAAAGACTTCTTCATTTAGCTTTTGGCTTTTAAATAGTCATCCATTATGTGTTGTTCCTTTCCTTCTTCACTAGAACATCTGTCATGCTGTCTTTCAAATGGTTTTGAGTGTTGAGCAGTATTCTTCCACTGATTCTTCTGTCAGTCCTAAAAGGGCTTTGCACCTATTCTTGATTTCACAGTTATAAATGTCCTGTGTTTCTTTGTTCTTAATGTACTGAGTATTAAATTTGTAGTGTGGTCTGCCTGCTTGGTCAATGAAGGACTTCAGCTTAATCTTAAAGACTCATACTAGGAGTTGGTGGTATGAAACAGCATCTACCCCTCTTCCTACTCGGAAATCATGGAGACTCCTCCACTTTCGAGTGAATGTTATATATTCAATCTAGTTTTTCGACTGGCCATCAGGGGAAGTTGGAGTTATCTTGTTTATATTTTTGTTTCGGAATACATTGCCACCTAAGACATGGCCATTGAAAGTAAAGATTTCTGTGAAGAGCTCCCCGTTTTCATTGCATGTGCTGCCACCATAACTTCCAATGATGAGTTCCCGTTGAGTTCATCAGCTCCCTCGTTGGCATTTAGGTCTCCTTAAAATTAGAATCTTCACATCTCTTCTTGGTGTGTGGTCAAGCAGAAACTGCAAAGAGCTGTAAAGGTCTTCTTTTCCCTTTTTATCTGCTGCATTTGTTGACGCATAGCAATGGATAATGCTGATCTTTCTTAAAAATCATAAAATATTAAATATATATATATATATAGAGAGAGAGCTAAAAATCAGTATTTATCTAGTTAGCAGTTTGTGTATACTGTAGCCAGTGTTCAACAAACGTTACTTCATTTATTTATAAACATACATTTTTTCAATTGTATATCTATGCTTTAGTATGTGAAAAAAGTAGTATAGCTGTGGGATTACTTTTTTTAATCTCCAACAATATATTATGCTTTTGTGAGCAGTGAAATTAAATCAAGTACAACATCTCTCTCAGAGTAATTATTGCGAACAAATAGGTAAAAATGTTCACTGATATTAACTGCATTTAAATTTATATGTGTTTATGACTTTTATGAAACCATTAAAGAGACAAACATAATGTTAACATAATTTTTTAACAGCTTAATATGATAAAAAATTTCCTCTATCATCCATTAAGAGTTTAATTACGTAGATATATTTCACCATCGATCTCCTATATAGAATTGGCTTATTCACAATCTTAGTTCTGTCATTACAAAAGATAGGTTCTAACCTAATTGTTTCATGTTTTTTCACACACTGTACACAAATATCTTGTACACTTTTAGTACATCTTTCCAGAAACAGTTTGCATTTAGAAAAGAGGCAAACTTCAGGACCACGTTTGTCTAAATAATCAAATATTTTGTGTGTAATCATTAGTTTTTTCCAAAGTTTTGGTTGGTTTTTGTTCCCGCAACTCAAATAGTTTTAATGAATTCATATAAGTTCTAACATCATGTATGCCAACGCTCAGAGCATAAATATTTTTAAGGGATATTTTTCATGTAACTGTATTAGTTTTACCATTCCAAACAAACCTAAATATGAAGATCTGTATGCCATTTACAATATAGTCTGGAGAGCTAGAAAGCAGTAGCCACAGGTGTACTTATTTTGACAAAACGTAAGTATTCCTACTCTCCCTAATGGTGTTACCTATCTTTTTAACCATATCTTGTACATAATTCTTAATTCAACAAGCTTTCTCACATAGTTTTATTTTATACAGTCTGTTAGATTCTTTGTAAAACAACTGACAAAAATTTCTGTTTTTGGATTACACTGCATCTTTAAATGTGATAAGAACTTAAATGGTGAATTATTTTGTTTTGCTTCCCTGCCATATTGCATTTGCTTTTTCGGTATGTATCAAATATCTTTCCAAATAAATCTTTAATGCTCATAGTTTTTTTAGAGGATACTCTTTCTTCTTCCAAAATTAGTTGTGTATCATCTCAATATTATACTACTTTAATTTCAGAGTTGTAGATTTTTATATCTTTTGATAAATTTGTTTTTCTAATCAGAATAGCTCGAAGTTTTAGGTGCAAAATAACAAAAAAAAGGTGAGAAGGCTTCACCCCACCTCCATCCTTTTCTAATTCGGATCATGCTGATAATGTGCCATTCACTGACACAATTATTTGATATTTGTAAAAAAGGTGGTGATTCATTTAGCTGAAAAGGGAGCTAAAGCCAATATAATGGAGAACATCAAGCATAACACTTCAACTATTACTATCACATGTTTATTTAAAGTAAAGGTATATTAGTAAACTAGACTGTTCATTTACACTTAATTATTCAGTCAGGTGATATATTAGTCTAATATTATCCTAAGATTTCTTGCACGAATAAAGCCGGACTGATCCTCATCTGTCAGAGATGGTATTTTTTTCATTTTATTTGCAATGCATGCTGCACCTATCTTATATATCTCTTTGCGAATGACTGGTCTCCGTGTATTTAAGATGGATTCGTGCTGCTATAAGTGATTTAGTAAGTAATACATGTCCGACCCCTTGCTTGAAGCATTCTGTCGATGTCTCTACAAAAGATAAACTTCACTATCACTGGTTTTGGTGTCTGTGGGTGACTTTCCTACTCGGTACAAAACTGAGATTTTCTGAATGTCAGAGTCCAACAGACCAAGTCTTGGCTGGACATCATGAAGCACTTTCCTCTTGCAATCCTCTGCTCCATTATTTTTTGTGGTCGTTATGTATTCTGTAGATTTTTACCGAGTCTCTCCGCGAGTACTGCTCTATAAGATTTATTTCTTCTGTATGCTCTCCGGAGTGACTTGTGAATCTCAACTCAACTGTTTGCTTTTAAAGAGATTTGACTGTTGTTTTTAACATTTCCTTTTCTTTTTTAACATCGAAGAGTGTTCTCGCTAGTAACTTTATAGTCAATATGTTTTGCCAGTGCACGATGGCAATCTTCTATTTGTTGTTTCATTGTTTTTGTTGTGCTTTGTAAATTTTCCAATTACTTTACTATTTGATTATTGGATGTGTCGGTGTTTCATGGAATTGTTTGAGCCACCACACAGGTCAGATTTCTTTTTTAACAAATACATATTTGTTTACAAACATAAGCACAGACACTCCAGGCTCTGTCATGATCACCACTCTCCCCCGGGGTTAGACACCTTATATAGTGCTGGAGGATGCAAGGGAGGGCTTCGCACAGACCTCTAAAACATTTAATTCCTAAGGAATCTTGCCCACATTACAGTCACATTTCTGACATAACAAGATAGATACTATACCTATTTAATGCCATATGTTTATAGCAGAAAATAAAATATTATTCTATTTATATATCACACAGGTAGACTAATATGAAAATGAACTTAATGAGAAACCATTGTGCAAAGGCCTTGTTTAAATGAAAAGTCCAATAATTTCAGGCGGCTCATCCGTCACTTGTTGTCCGTACATCGACAACTAACAGAACTATTACAGTATTAACAATTAAAAAAATGCAAGGAACTTACTTTATTTCCTTACTTAGTATAGGCCGCATTCACATTTTTAACTCAAGTTTAACAATGGCTTTGCCTTATAGTTGTAAATCTCACCAAACAGGCAGTTGTTTACAACTAAGAAAAGTCACTGGTGCCGATATAAAATTGATAATATTACAGATATTTCACACAGTAGACAGGGAAAGATTGTTTGGTATGAATAAGGAATTCAGATGGTGTAGTAGTTCTCGTTTTAATTATTTTGTTCTAAATAAAATTAGTCCCTTTAGAACATAATAATAAATATGAGAGCAAGTGGATTTAACACACCTACATCGACTTTATGAGGTGTTTTTATTTTGTTCTTTAGTAAAGCTTTTGAATTTACTTCGTGCAAGAAACTCAAGACAAAACAGGGACATTAGTTCGAGCAACCTATAGTTTTGATATGTGGCTTCAAGCTCATGGTTCAAATAAAAAAAGAACCCTACAGTATTTTATAATAATTTTAAACTTCGTAAGCTGACAAAGAGTTCCTAATGACTGTTTAATTCCTGTAGACATTGAAATTCAAAAAAGGCATTAGTGAGGTCATATGGACTTTGCACCATAGGTAAACTAGATTTCTTGGAAAGTGGTTTTGTGAACATTTGGAAGATATAAAATGATTATATCACAGATGCAGGACTAGTTTACAATCTAGTTTACTATTACCCGTTCTCGGAGATACCCTAATAAAAAAGTGTTTAATAGGCTTCGCCACCGCGTTAGTTATACAATAAAGCATTTATTTAGTGTAATCTCCTCTAATTATTATTATAAAGCCTGCAATAATGTACTATTTACCTATATTATTAGTTCGTTCAGTTTCAGCTCAGCAGATGTCAGCTCGTGTAGTTGGTGGCACAGCAGCCGCAGGACGTCTAGAGATATTGTACGATGGAACTTGGAACACAGTGTGTGACGATGGATTTGGACAGAGAGAGGCCTTGGTAGTCTGCAGGATGCTAGGATTTAACAGGTATGGAATATTACTATGATTTAAAATCTTTTATACCACTAAACCGTCATTTTCTTCCCTTGGAGCACTTGTTTTGGAGGGGAATTGTAGCCTTATAATTCATCTGAAACTAGGAAAGAGTAAAAGGCTTGTATAGTGAGTTTTTATTTTTAATGAAAAAATATTGCGTTCGAAGCAACAATTTGTTTAATTTTTCTTTGCTCCGAAAGTAATTGTAATGTTAGAAGGGAAGTAGACTGTAAAGCACCCAGTAGAAACAAAGAGAAGAAACTTACTAAAAGACACCCACGACAATAACGAGCTCTTTCTCGTCTCACTGATAATATAAACACGTTATGACACGAGCTTTGCGTTTACCTTTTTTGAATCTGTCTCACCTGTTCTCCCCGGAAATAATTTCTAGAATTTCTTGGATCTACATTAGTTGAGGGTCTAGTGACTTTGATACTTTTGCTTCGACAAGTGCTTTCTTTTATTCATGATTCCTCCACAGCCTAATGCCGATAAGATGCACTAAATCATGAAACGTTATAATTGCCATAAAAAATCCAAAAGAATTTAGTGTTTTAAAATTTAAACGATTACTAATATTTCAATATCTTGATTGACTGTTTCACGTTTTAGATATTCTATAATTTTTATTTTTGATACACAGCATGCCTTAGCAAGTTTGTGTGAATTATGTGTGCTTGAAAAAATAGGTACAGTTAATAGAATTTAAAAATTTTATCTGTTAAACATCATCAATTTCTAATATTGTGACAGCTATAACAATCAAAATACAATCCAAATTAACATTAAAGTGTTGATATAAACTACGGCACGGGTCACTGCAAAATGTTGGTTTGTGCGCACATGAATTTACACATGCTAATGTTTGTTCAGCGTAACAAAAACGATTCTTTTCAACATCGATGTCTTCCCCTGTTTGTTTCTAATATCGGACAGCACAACAGTAGTAGCCCTGGGGTCATCCAAGTACGGAGCAGGCTCTGGTCCTATTCTGTTCAGTGGCCTGCGGTGTGTGGGGGGCGAAACCAGCCTGGAGCAGTGTGGACACTATGGGCTCTACAGACCCTACTGTGATCACTCGCATGATGTCGGCGTCGCGTGCAACATCAGTATGTAGACCAGTAATAATGCATCTACAGTTACTCCAGTATTTTATTTTATTTATTTATTTATTTTTTTGCTAAATGATTAATCACCGTCTTGTTAATAATGGCTTTATTTTTTGAAATTAATTTTTGTACCAATTAAGAACTTTCTAGTCAATCACAGGTAAACCAAACAGATTCACGTCATGTTTCTGTGTACGCTTTATCGACAGAAGAGAATTTAAATATGATACAAGGGTTATTATTTATCTTACCTTAACAAACTTTGGTAAAGGAGAATATCGTCAATATAATACAATACTCTGTAGTGTCTCTTGCTGTTAACAACACAAATATAGTTTTTATTTTTTGTCGTTTGAAGGAGCAACAAGTAATAAAACTACACAGTCACCCTTTTCACTTACAAATTTACCTTCACTTTTAATCCCCCAGCAAATTGTGAGAGAAACATTATAATTAATGCTAAATTTAAACGCCACACATAACATCAATCAATACACTTTCACCTACACCTACGGGCATACTAATAAAAAATGAAACCTACTTCGCTGTATACACAGGTTGTCTTCAACCTACAGACTAACCTCTCCCATCCTTGCAGGCTGGACTGTAATTTACGGCGATGGTTTATAGCTGTTAGTGTTGGTCTATTCATAGACGTTATACCCTATGGACAGCCAACTCGGTGCGTGCGCAGTGGGAAAGCGTTGACTCAACTCGTGTCCGCGGGATGGAAGAGTAGGTGGGGTACAGGCAATATCCGGTCGCTTTGTTTTGTATCCGCGAGTATCTTTCAATCCTTTGCTATGTCTTAGTATGTTTTGATATATATTTATGAATATGTGAAGGATAATGTAAAAAAATCTACACTCACACACAGCGTTGTATCGTAGTATGTGTAATTATGTTAAGAGTCAAAATATTTCTGTCAGCAAGTTCTCGCTCTCTAGCTCATTGTTTTTCTGAGTGGTTACAGAGGATAGTTTGGAGTGAGTTTATCGCTTCTGAATTCAGACTAAGGCTCTAAGAAACGTGCTTTAAACTCCATTTAAATCCTTCTTGATTTTTGCACAATGTTGTTTTCAACACATTCACATCACGCGCTATGTTATCAGGACGATAGTGTACTTGAAATGGGTGGCGAAGAAAAACTGGATGTTTCTTCATCTATCCCCAATATTTATGTGTATAACTCCACTGATATAATATGCACAAGACAGCAAATCGTTTAGTGACTGTTTAATTTAGTTTCATTAAGAACATTAAATTGTTATAGCCTTAGTTGCTGGCTCAGCGTAAAACACCAACTCCCCGCCACTCTCTCTCTCTCTATTGCGAACCGTATCCAGCACATACAACTTTAAATCTTTTCATCTGGTACACCAATACTTAAAACCACTGGAAAGTCGAATTATTATAAAAAGGTTATATTTATCTCACAAGGTGACTTACCTTCAATATAACACATCGAGCTTTGCTTGATTGATTGAAAACAGTGTTGGCGCTTATCTCGACGGAATACTTTCAGGCTAGCATTGTGCTAGTGAACCTATACCTTTGCACCTGTTCTATCTTACTGCTAGTAGCAAGTGGTGTGAGTGAGCAGGTTAGTATTCACTCATATCCAAAACCAGTTTTTAATAGAAAAAGTGAGCACTAAAAAGCTTTCTTCCAATTACAAATTTCTGGAGCCAAAGAAAAGTTCAACTGTGCCCACAGCTCAACAAGGGACACCATTGAGAGAACCAATGATGTTCTCAAAATTGGTTCCATTTTCTTCAGGCACAATTACGGTAGATAAAATGCACAAGTTTTGCTTGTGGGCTGGTTAGTATGTGTCTTTACTCCATGTTATAATATATTGCACCCTTTTGTTTGCATCATGGTTTAGAAATACATAAACTCCTCCCCTTTAATATCCAGTGCTCCAGAATATATTTTCTGACTTCAGATATATCGGTGCCAAAGTAGCAAAATTCATCATATGTTCCATTGTGCTGTCATAATTTCTAACTGAATGTTCACATTATTTATTATTCAATTTGACTTTGGCTGAATAGCAACATCCACCTCAACTAGTTGGTCAACACTTTGAGCAGCCGGCATTACCAATTCATTTTCCATCTGTTTTTCCATGTAGTATTTGTTACCTCAGCCTGTGCCAGATTTATTTTGATGTCCATCAATTGCGATTCTTTTTTAACACGATCAAGTTCACTGTCCAGGGGTACACGGACTTTTCGCCGACGGACGTTTCGCCGCCGGACATTTCGGAGCCGGACGTTTTGTCGGCTGGACGTTTCGCCGCTGGACGTTTCGGAGTCGGACGTTTTGCCGACTGGCTTTTCGCCGCCGGACGTTTCGGCGCGGGGCACTTCATTTCGGCATTTCACGCGGGACCTTTAGCCGAAGTCAAGTGTGGGACGCCCCTTAGCTCACACATTTCTCTCGCCATTGTATCAATGTATCAGTGAACTCTCTCTCACTATCCCTCCTCATGTGAACCGTTAGCTCACACATTTCTCTCGCCATTGTATCAATGTATCAGTGAACTCTCTCTCACTATCCCTCCTCATTTGAACCGTTAGCTCACACATTTCTCTCGCCATTGTATCAATGTTTTTTCTCAAAGCTGTTGCGCATAATCTGTGACAATCAAAGTGAACTGTCTGTGAAGTCTGTGTGTAAAATTTGTTTGAAGTAAAGAATTATTGTGTAATCTAGTAGTTACTTTCATTCTTTGAGAAGTAAGTAAGCTCTCTCTCTCTCTGTCTCTCTCTGACATAATGCGGCGAAACGTCCGGCGGCGAAAAGCCAGTCGGCAAAACGTCCGACTCCGAAACGTCCGGCGGAGAAACGTCCGTCGGCAAAACGTCCGCACACGGTCCAGGAGCTACAAAGTTTTTCTTTCTTTAATCTTTGTTGTGCATTCTTTTGCATCGTCAGATATTTTGTTTTCTTCAGCTGACGGATGTAATGGCTGCTTGGTACATCACCTTGTGTGTTTTATCTGACAGTCAAAAAGATTTTTTTCAGAAAGGTGCAACTGTCTAGGCATAAGCCGCTTTGACGGCTTTGAATATTGCTGTCTGGCTCTCAGTGGTGTTGATGCTGCATGAAAGAAATATTTTTTAGAACGATTGATTCATGACAATTTGACAAGGGGGCACTGAGTACTTACCATTGCATTAGCCATTAGGTTATGTAAAGGTATTGCTTGAATTACTCTTCTGCGTAAGGTTTCTGTATAAATAGATGACTATCATGCTTGTTATTCTTTGTGATGCAAAGTAACTATAAAAAGCAGTAATGTTGATATTTACTACATGCTGCTGGTGGGATTTTGAAGGACATGTTTTTCTCTTTAGAGTTAATATTTAGCACTTTTCACTGGACCCAGGTATAGACATTTCAGAACTTCATTACATCTTATATGCAACTGTTAAAGAATGTAGAGACTGCACATCCATGTCATTCAGAAGCTGATCAGTGTCTACTGAAATCTAAACTGTAGAACACTGGTACTGTAAGATGTGTTTTTGTGTTTTTGTAATACTTATGCTTTATATCTAGCGGTATTTGCTGAAGGTTACCTGTTGTTCTTTTAAGAATCCCAGTACGCAAATAATAATTACGTTCCAGGTAAAAAAATGCTGCAGCAACCGTGAAAATGGAGTGGAATTTCTTTGAGACATCGGAGATAAGATGGTCGGTGATCCTGGCATTGATACAAGGGTGGAAATACACAGGCGTGCAGAAGAACTTAGGGAATTACCCAAGATGGTAGTAACGATGGAGAGAGATAGTATATTTAGAGAGCAGTGGAGGTATATTTACAACAACCCTGTTGCAACACTGCTCATTTAAATCAAAGCCCACAATGAAACATTGTCACCATCGTCCTTATTTAGACAAATCTCGGTGAAAGCTCAGAGACAGGTTTCTTTGAACTGTAGCAGGCATCTGTTATATGTCTCGAGTTGAGAGACTTTTTGGGGGATGGATTGAGTCTTAGACAACCAATCACACGGTAATGGTGAAGGTTTTCAAATCACATTTCCCTAGCCCTGAACGTGTCTCCTTCCCTCTATCGCTGACTTTGTGGATGATTTTCAGGTAAGATTTCATTGTTAAAGTTTAAAGTGTCGAGGTGGAGATTAACTGAAGACGGGGGGGGCATTGGTGTTTTTACGCCGTGCCAGCAACTAAGGCTATGTTACGGCAAGCAGCCAGCCCTGTAAATAACTGAAGAAGGGAAGAATGCACGGAGGTACTAACGACTATACGAGAAAGTGAACATACCCCGTCTTGTTAGCCAGTTACACATTAAGGCCTGGAAAAACACAAAAACAGCAGAAACAAGTACACGCATGATGTAGACACTAGTCCCCTTGTTGTGTTCGCGACTTGTAAGTGACTTTATTGTTCATAATGTTCTCCTGCACAATTATAATTATTATCCTTGGCAGTAAAAGTAACACGACCGTCAGCCTCACTATACAATATTATTAAATTTTTTGTTTACAAAGCTGGGTTCACCAAACACTTTCTGTCACAGTTAACACTTTCCCATTTAATCTTCCCTTCCATTCAGCCATACATTCAACACACACTTGCTGTCCGTACCTCGTACAGGGGTTAAATTACTCTTAAAACCATGGAAGCACGGAATGGTCAGTGACAATGGTCTTAATGGTATTTCAAATAAAGGACTTAGAAAGATTTTTGTATGGTATGGAAAGGTTGCATGCGGTGTAGAAGTTTTAAGTACTAATTATGTTATTGTAGCAAAATAACTCATTTTAACAGATACAAAATACTAATAAGAACAATTTAGCATAGTTATACCTACTTTTATGACATGTTTTTAATAATAGGAATAGAAAACAACCGTGCACTGTTTTTAAACTTTAAAATTTATAATTTATAAGGGGTTTCTAATAACTGTTTTGTAGTTTTAGACAGTGCAAACAATAAAACATTTTCGGAACATGATTTTGCCTAGTTTGGAAGATAGGAAATGATTATGTCACAGCAGGAGAAGATTAAAGCTGTTTACTAAACAGTGATCTAGAGCAGTGATGCCCAACCTTTTTCGGCCTGCGGGCCATATCCATTTCGGACAGCCGTGTCGCGGGCCACTTCACAGCAAAAATACAAAAAAGAAAACAAATAGAGCAGATACCATTTTTTATTAGAAAGAAGTTGTACTTACCATTAATTATGTAGTAATTAGTGGGATATTTGAAGTTGTTTTCCCGAAACCAACTTCTGAATGTCCAGCCTCATCGTAAAGACACCAAGTCGGAGCACTGAATCGAAATGTTCGTCCATCGAAAAAAAGATTGGGAAACGCCCCTACATAGGGATAAATACTTCTTCTTCCCTTTTTTTCGTTTTTTTTTTCGGTTTTTTTTTTTTTTTTTTATTACTAACATGCCGATTTCCTGCACTGAGGGCAGAAGTTTCGCGGACCGGATGCACCGCGTCGCGGGCCGGATATGGCCCGCGGGCCGTAGGTTGGGCATCCCTAAT
>SRHC01002935.1:29988-52081 GCA_004794325.1 Pomacea maculata | reverse complement strand
TGACCATGAAAAGCTGAAAAACGTGCTTGCTCTCTGAAGCATCGGTTATTTCCGTGGTAGTGGTGGTGGTTGGGGGGGGGGGGCAGGGGAAGGAAAATAAGCCCTAGCTAAAGTTTAACCGAACATCTCTTGACTTTATGCAAATTCCTTCCGTTTCTAAATGTATTGTCTCTTTGTACCAAACTCAGTGCTGCATGTTATTCTTTCTTAACAGGAGAAGGATGTTGCCAGACCGGGAGCTCTGAGAAAGATTTCTTATGAGGCGAAACAGTGTTTTTTGCAAATGTCTTCAAATATGTGCACAAACAGGTTTTGTGAGTTGTTTCTGATCGACAGTGGTAGATGCTCAACCAGTTCGCACAATAGTGAGGATGCGTGAAACATGCTAAAAGAGCCATATTAAAATTATGCCATGTAAACTGTTCAACTGCTACTATGTATATTACTGAGTAGTCTGAGTTCCGTACTGTACGGTAGCTAAGGGGCCTAAAAAAGGGGGAAGGGGACATGAATTTCTCAGTAATGAGGTTGAACAGAGATATCGGGGGTGATATCTCACTACACCGGAGCCATTCGTCTATGGACCGGTACCTGTAGTTGTGTGTGTGTGGGGGGGGAAGCACATGGATAAACGTGGCAGCTGACATGGCCACCACTCTTGCCTATTGTGGGCAGGTCCTGTACAGGACGACCAGTCCAGTCTTTGACGTTTGTAAGCAACTTCTTCTTCTGGCCACCAAGGCGTCCACTGGCCTCCAAGTTACACTGAAGGATAGTCTTCGACAGGGAGTACCGGCTCAAATCCCAAAGAAGACCAAAGAAGTCGCTTGACTGTCGCAAGTAGAGGTTACCGGTGTCCTGGAGTGTGGAGATGAGCAGACTGAAGATCAGTGAGTGGGGCGTGGAACTGAATGCCGTTAATGAACTACCTTTAATTAACCGAATGATTTCATTTCGGTTTGTTTGAATCGGATAAAACGGGAAATGTTATTTCTGTACTCCGATTCGGTCGAACATGCGTCTGATGACAGTTTAAATGGACGGTGACGAAAACAGATCTTAGTCAAGAAAACGCAGTTTTTCTTTTGTTTTTTGTTCTCCAGAATTGTGTATCATAAATTGGAGTCGTTCGTAAAGTTCCAAGTCCGTTTCGCTTTTTAGCATTAACATGCTCTCTGGAATAAAACCCCAATATTTCCTGCAACATTCTTCTCCCTCTGCAAGTTTCGAGGTCAGCATGAACTTTGATCAACTTTTCACTGCTTTTTCAGCAGCCTCCATCATCCAGCCTCAAGCGCACTTTAGCTGATGACTTATCGACCCGAAACTTTCAAAGGTTATTTTCCCCGTCTGTGTTTGTACAAGTAGTGAAGCTGCTCTGCAGTTGTCACCATCAGCCCATAAGGATTACTGAAACGCTCCCTCCATTCCTCTCTATAGCCTTCCACCCCCACCCTACCCACCCCCATCGACCCTAGCTTTTTTCTCTCCCACTGTGTAATCCAGAAATGGTCTGCAAATGGAAGGAATGTCTGAGATTGTCTGTCTTCTGTTTGCACATGCATCAAAGTATTGGGCAGCAGGAACATGGAAGCCAACGATTTCAGCTAGCAGCGCGTGCCGACTGCCGAAGCTGTGAAATTGTGTCGCCTTTTCATTAACAAAAAATACATAAATTTATAGTTATGCTTTATCCTTCAGAAGTCCCAGCATATAATGTAAATGTCAGCACGTACTCTAGCAGGTCGGTATTTGAATTAGCTCGCGTTTCCACTTGAGTGTGATGTTTCCTCATGTGGCAGATAAAAACATGTTCTGAGCTATTGAGGCATATCGTTGACTTTGACGTTTCAGCGTGAAACGAGAGATTTTGTTGGCAGAAGGTTTAGCCACTAAAGTGGTTTGTGAAGTGAGCTTTGCTGGTGTTTTAGGATAGTGTAATTTGCTGTTATTGTGTGTGTGCGTGAGTTTGAGTGTACAGGTACATCTGCGTCTGGATACATCTGTAACTATGTGTACGTCAAACGCATGTTATTCAATTACTTTTATGCACACATTCTTGTCACTGCGCATGCTTACAGCACACCCACACAAGCACCTGTAGATACATGAACACACACAATCTCTCTCACACACACGCAGGTCGAGACGGGTGTCCTTAGCCACGTTCAGATCACCCGTGGCGCGACGTTCTCACGCGACTGCGACCTGTGTAGGCAGCAGTAAATAACGACCCTTTGTGAAGGCCGCAGTACCCTCCCACACACCTTTTCACAGCACTGGTGAGGACAACACAGCACAGGAATGCAAGTATGCACACGCTCGATCGTGGTCAGTAAGGAGAGGCCTGCAGGCAGAGTACATACTACGTACATCTCGGAAAGAATGTTTTTCATTAAGGACACACTGCTGACATGCAGCGGGAAGGGAGCTCTTAGTAAAACTATAACAACGTCCTCCGACAATTCTCATTTGCAAACATTCATGAAAGAGAAACCCTGGTGTCAGGCTTACTATTTTCTTTTGAACATCAACGTGCTGAACAGTCAGTTTGAAACGCTTCACTGCACCATAGCGAGAGACTGAATGACACACACACAATAAAATAAAATTGACATCTGTTCCAGACTAGTGAAATGCAGCGTGCAGCTGTTACACACCGAATCCTCTGTCCATCACAGGCACACACACTTTCTCTCGTCCTCACACCTTCTGACCTTTGGATTTCACGCAAATGGCGCTAGCTGTCACTGGCAGTGTCATTGCCAAATATTTCCGGTGAAGTAAGATATCGCTACCAACCAAAGAGTTGCATAGTCTGGTGTGTGTGTGCCGTTATTGTTTCTCTGATCATTCTTTTAACAGTTTCATCAGTCTTACACTAATCTCCCGAATTTCATCTCAGTGTAAAAAGTGCGAGCACCTGTGACTGTGTGTGCGCAAATCAACATCCTATGGGGCTTTTGTCACAGTGCATCGTAATATAGTATGTACTGCACTCGTTTGTATCAGAACATCCATAGCAAGATTGCAAGTGCAGCCACGTGACAAGTCAATTTCACGGCAGCCTGTGCCAACACGGAGAGAGAAAATTGGTCATCAGAGTGTAGACGACTGTGACCTGCCCGTAACCAACCTTGTAACAATGGCTGCCTTTGAGATGAGAAAGAGGATTTGCTTGATGTCCTGCATTCCTCTTTGTGACTTACGGCAGTTCTTAACCGGACAAATATTAACGAACGTTTGACAAAGTTTGCTTAAGTTATTTCCATGATGATTAAAGAAATGCATTGCCAACCTTTGTCAAAGGGTCATATCAGTTAAGAACGACCTTTTGAAGCAGGTGGTATGTGTTCAACAGCGACTGAGAAGATATTTCTCAAAATCGTAAATTATTGTTGAGGATTCAAACACTGCTTTATTGAACATTATTCAACTAAGTTCGGAATAGTTTTACAACATTGAATATTCGAAAAATTAAAATAATAAAGACCCCTTGTGTCGTTAAGAAGCCCTAAGCCTGTTCCATTGAATTTATGAGGTTAAAAAAATCATCTCGAGTTACCGTTATCACAGAAACACGTTTACCTGTGTGTGCCACCCCAACAATCAGTTTACTTTTCGGGTGTGTGTCAGAAAATGTGAGTGGGCGTCACAGCTTGCAAGGACAAGTGAAATCTCCTACTGAGACTTCATCTTGCCAGCCGCAGACACTAACCTCCGCTAGAAGGTTCCGACATGTTGTGGGTTCACAGTAAAATAGTGTGGGCCTCACACGTACTGTGGTCCGTTCAATGGACTAATTATGTCAATAATGCAAACATTTGTCAGTCACATAGACACGATGTCGAATATGTGACAATAGTAAATTATTAATTTACGTGAAACGTGTCAGTGATAAAAAAATGGATGTGGGAATATTACATCAAAGTAATGAACCGCAACAATGATTCTTTGCAATATGGTTATTCAATCTGCTTATGCTATAATTTAAAAGCAAACATAATTAGGAGTGCATACATGCTAATATAATGACGTTAGCACGTGTCATAATGTGTATGTTCGTTGTTGTTTGTGCGCGCGCGTGTGTGTGTAAGACCGAGAGCGAGAAAAAGAATCCGTCATCACTTCTCCACAGTCTTTGCCTAAAAATACCCCCCAGAGTACAGGGTTGTACAAACGCATGTACAGTAATAGAATACAAAAATACTGCGTCAGCAGATTCCATTCACTTATCTCTTTATTCATAACCCGCGAGAAGGGCTCTCAGTCTGAGGGCGAGTGTGCACGGGTAGCTGTGCCGGTAGTGCGTATAATAGTCCCTAAAGCATTTACCCTTGACTGCCTGTGAAAAGGCCATACTTCTTTTGTAAATGCTTTTTCCGCCCTAGATAGAGATTAAAAATATATTGTACAAAATGTCGTTCTGACAAGCTGGCCGACTGGTTTGCCGTTCCTTCCTCGGAGTCAGCCATGCAACAACTAACAATCGATACGCCCTGTTGCACTGCTTGTCGACATGGAAAAAAAGAATGGTTTTAAAAGAGAATAAACCAACCTAAAACTGTGCGTCTTTCTACATCCTTTATTTGCTAAACTACAGTATCTTTTTCTTCATTTTTGAGGAGGAGGAGGATAAAGGAGGAGGTGCTGTTGTCGTCGGCAATTGTGACAGCTCATCTGTCAAAGCCTGTGGTTGAGCTACTGGTTGATGATGGAGATGGAAAGCAATAAACACAGGAAATGTAAGACCGATACAGATGAAAGTGCAACAACAGGGGGATGGGGGAATGGCAACGTTTCGGAAGCTGACACTTGTATATGTGAACAGTAGTGTAAACATGAACTGATCGTGTTATAACCATTCCTATGAAGAAATCCGATATGGCTTAATGATATTTTAAAAGTGCAGACCTATCCACTTCCGCTAAAACGAAGAGCCCACTTCGACAAACCGTTTATATAAAAGACCTGCTCAATCTAGGTATACAGGCCGATTTGTCCCAAAGAGAAGCGAAATCCCCTGTGTATGGTGTGTGCCATTTTATACAATTCAGATCTTGCTGAATATCGTATCTCGGTTGTGTAGGAGTCCGAACGTGCCTGGGTCGTGCTTTTAAAGATGGATTTTGCATGCTACTGTCACCAGCGAGGGTTTCTCCAAATCTTATACGTTTCCCAAGACACTGGTGACCAAGATATTCCTCCTTGTCTTCCAAGATATGTCGATGCAGCATACCTTATTCTCTATGAAAAAAATGAATGCAAGAGAAAAGATATAGTCCCACAGTCTTTAGGTCACTGAGGGCGATATGTTAAAGCCCTCACACTAGGGACAGCTTTTCGTGAGGTTTAATGTCCATATATCCCTCGCTGCCTTATCTACTCCAATCAGCTAAGGTTTTATGAATACATGTATGCGTTCGTTACGGACATACAATAACCTACTCAAGAACATGGTTCTATAATTAAGACATTTTGCTATCGACCCCCATAAGTTAACTCCTCCTCAATGCCAACATCTTACTGTGCTGTAAGGACCTCATCTGTTGCGGCGCCTGAATGCTGCACGACCTGTGCTCATTCGAACGGCGCGAGTGGTTGAGTAGAAAGACCTTTACAGGTAAGACGCCAGCTGCTAGTCATGACTCACTATCACAAAACCTCGCAGCTGACTTTGATATGTGTGAACAAAGGCTTCAGCCTAAACATTTTTTTTTATGTTCTTAAAAAAAATAAGCCCAAACTTTTATCTTCCTATCCCAACCCAAGTTTTCACTTATTTATCTAGGAGTGGTTATGCATAATAAGGAAAAACCTTTGTATAGAATTAACATTAAAAAAACCTACATACGTCATTAGTTATGTATGAGGGAAAAAATAAAACCCTAATCAGCATGGGAACGTGTGGAGGAGTCCATTTTGCGGTTAGCCGCTGCGAACGTACACATATTCTCTACTGTATGACTATGTGTATAAACTTTATGACCAGTATGTAAAAAAACTGGCATTTTGATATGGCCATTATGTATTTCTTTATAACCACTATGTAAAAATACGCCAAACATAATGGCATATTTGACAACATGTTTTCTTTCCATACCGGATAACTTGAAGTATATGTCGTTCCCTTGACCTTAGCGAAAAGAACTATTGCTAAGAATGGATCCTCTGATTGGTGTCACTGTGCCCCAGACATCCCGCAGGAGACGAAAGTGAGGCATCGGTGTCAGGGAGGGGGATGGAGTATGGTGATCGCTGCCATAGAGATGACATTCTCAAAATGTGGCATTGATTTTCCTTGCTCCAAAGGCCGGTTAACTTTGAAGACTTTGACTTATCAGTCACCTTCGTATGCCTGCCTTGATTAAAATCTGGACACCAGTTGCTTTCAGTGTCAGACAAAATGGCTATAATGTACGAAATTTTGACTGAATGTTAACCACACATCACCGAATACTGCATTCCAAAAATGCTTGTAATGTTTCAGTGCTTTCGACACTAAAGAAAGGGGTCAACTAATTATGACATATTTATTAGTAGAGTTTAAAGAAATTGACTCACGTGGGTAACATACTGACACATAAATATAGAACCCTTAAAGGTATAGCCCTTCAGCTAGGCCACAGGACAGCTAGTCTAGACAAATAACGCCATGGGCAGCATACTTTTATAGTTGTACTTTTTCTCAGATGAAGGATTTTGTTTGTTTGTTTGCTTCTACCACTTATTAACTTTAGAAAGTTAATAAGATGCAACCAAGACATACGACTGTGAACTGTGCTTAAAACCTCCAAATTTTGAAATATAAAACATTTGCTAAATAGTCCGAATAGGGTCGATAATACGCTCCCTCAGCTCGCCATGGCAGACTTCCAGGACTTCTATGGTGATTCATTGGATATCCCGGAGTCTTTTGCGTGTTATATAACTCCTCTCCTGATTCAAAAGGTACAGATCACCTGTGACTGTTTCGCGATGTTCCCTCTACCAGCAAAGGCTACAGGAAGGAATTAAAGTAATCATGCTCTGACAGCAGCGGGACTTGAGCACCGCTGTTTAAATGTCAGAAAGAGTGCTCACAACCAGGAGCCATATATTTAAACCTTACCAGAAACGGTGCTGCGGTTTGATGCATGGCTATGTTAAAATTATTTAAAGTATAAATCAAAGCGGAAGTTGGTGTGTTTGTGCCGAATGACAGAAAGCATGAATGGCATGTCTTTGTATCTCGTGTGACGCAGCAGTTACACATTACACATTGCCTTTGCACAGTACGGCCATGTTATTTTCTCACGGCAAGCATGAGACTAGCAGCAATGAAATGTTGCCTCTTAGCTTCAAAGGGACGTGAGTGATGTAGACTGATACGGTAGTGGATTTCTAAAGGGGAACCAGCCCCCGCAGTCTGATTTTATTGCCCAGTCACGCCCAAGGTAAGTAAGTAGAGGGAAATTATTTATTCGCTGTTTTCCGTCTGGAGCTTATTGATCGCGTCGAGGGGCAGCTGAGCTACAAAATATACAAGAGACTTTGGCAGTGGTGTCTTCGCTCCTTCACTGGGAACAAAATGTAAGTCACCAGGTCAAATAATAAAGAGAAAAGAACTTCAATTTCTGAAAGTTCAGTCTCCCCTGAAGATATTAAAGCTCAATAAACACTGAAAAATAAATTTTAAAAAATTTCAGAGAAATCACTTCTTCTATTTGAATGAAATACATTTCTGCTGACCTGTCTTTCTCTCTCTCCTTCCCTGTTGTTCGCTTTTCAAGTCATGCCTTTTGTCATTGTAGAAGTCTAGCAGTTTAAAATACCCTTCCTCTTTAAGGCAAAGGTTAGATGTGAAAAAAACCATATTCTGTTTATCATCCCACCCTTGTGGATAAAGAATTATCATTGTCACTCACTCTCTCCACCCTTCCTCTCTCAAGTGTGCACGCATGCGCATGCACGAACACTCAAGCACACACACACACAGGTGCACTTTTCGAGGAGCAGTGATTGTGGAGAATAAAAGTCGCACACACCCTTCCTGCCCACACCTGGCACGCGATACCCGATATCCTCCTATCTACGGCAAAACAAGTCGGAAGTAAGCACTACAAAGGGGTGGCCTTACAGCTTGATTCGAGAAAAATGTTTCACACACTGCCCTAGGAATGCACACCGACAAACGACATTGTCAGAAACTGGCGGGGGTCCTTTAGCGAGCGACAAATGATTTGTCTTCACTCAACAACACAGTTCTCCTTCGCTGTGCAACTGTGTCTATCGTACAGGGATACTCTAAGTCTCGGCTCTTCTCCTTCTCTCTCCGCGATACAGCCTTCGTTGCTGGCTCAGCATAAAACACGAAAACTCCCTCCCCCCTTCCTCCTTTTCTTTCTCTACAAACACTCACAACGAGATAGCCTTTCATCGCATCGCATGCTGAGCTACCTTTAGTCCATCATTCTATTACTGCAAGGTGTAAACAGTGTCGAGTTTTTAGTGGCAAGAGTGGGAGCAAAAAAGTGTTGTCGAAGTCCAAAGACCCTCTTGTGGGGGAAAGGGAGCAGTGTGAGAATGTAAGGGGAGAGGTGCAGTTGATGTTAACGTTATTTTATTTTTTATGTCCTTTAATTACAGCTCAGTCCTCGCAGGTGAATGCAGTTTACATAAAAAGTGATGGATGACCCACGGTATGATGTCAGACGAGGAACCGATCAACGCTGGCATGTGCGCGCGCATGCACGAGTGAATAGCTGTTGTCAATGCATCAATATAACGGTAAATATCCGATGCTCTTTGATCAAGTGTGATCACGCGTGACACTGTTGGGGTTTTGTTATATTTATATTTTACCGATCCATCTTCTGCCTAGTTCGAGAGTACAAATCTTTATTTGTCTAAATTCTCGGCATAGCTAGTATAATATGCATAATAATCTTCTATCTAACCCTCGTTTCCAATTTCCCCAAAAGACATACGGCAACAAGAGCCAACCAATTTAAGCCCTGGATTTTTGCCTTATGTGGAAAAAATATTAAGTATATAATTATGTCTTCTGCTGCATTTGCGTCTGTAAGGACTGATGAAGTAGTCTTGCACTGACAGTGATCAGGCTCAAGTCCCTGACCAGACATAAACCCGCGATGGAGACGGCCTTCACCTTCTATCATTCATACCGTCGCCTCCCGGCCAGCGTGGTTGAAAGACCTTGTCAGCCAGCATGCTGGAGATGTTAAGAGATTTTCTGATCGATTGTGCACGTTTAATGACCACCTCACGCAGCTTATTGCATGGGAAAATACAGTCTGTAGATTACTACGCCAGCCGAATCACAGATGTCATTATCAGGTCCCTCAGTACAGCTAACTGATTACTCCACGCCACACCCATTAAGCGAAATACTTGCACAGATGAAACCTTAGTGCCACACCAAAGTTGTGAATGCAGACAGGTGACACACGGAAGACCGCAGCGAAATGCGAGATAAGAAAAAAGTGGCCTTGGCCTTCTGTCCTCAGCTAGTCGTCTAAAGAAATACAGTTAAAATTCTGGGAAAAAAGTGTGTGCGCTCTCGCATATGTAAAATGGAGCGTGCCAACGAGCGAGTAAAAGGTCAGTGTGTACAGGTCCATAACGGCACGTAAGCGCCAAAGTATGTTTGCATTTTATTCCTGCTGGCAGAAACTGATTTTGTAGACCTTGACATATAGCTCTTTTTCGCAAAGGTAAGAGGCAAAATTCTCAAACAGTCTAACATAAGCTGACTACAGTAAGACAAGGGCACGTGCATCAGCAGCAGAAATGGGAGGGTGGGTAAGAGGGATTGAGAAAAGGAGGGAGAGAAAGAAAGAAGCATATGAATATCAAAAGCTCAGCAGGTCGCAGAGCGTGTCAGAAAACCAAACTTCCCACACTCACTGTCTCAGCAGGTCCTCCACCTGTTCCTCTAGCTGCCCGACGCGCACCTGCAGGCGGGCCTTCTCGTTGTTGGTCTCCTCAATCACCTTGCGGGCCTCTTCTAGTTCTGTGCCATACATCTGCTTCACGGCAGACGTCTCCTTGCCCCACTTGCTCCGCAGGTCGTCCAACTCCGTAGCTAGCTTGCGGTTCTGCGCCTCCAGGAAGCGGACCTTCTCGATGTAGTTGGCGAAGCGCTCATTCAAGTCTTGCATGTCCTTCTTCTCACGCTCGCGGTTCGTCTTGAAGCTCGAGACGCCGGTGTTGGATAGGTTGGTGATGCTGCCTAGGCTGGGCAAGAAGCCGCTGGAGTACTCGACGGTCCTGGAGATGCGGGTGGCGCCTGGTGAGACGGGTCCCGCGCCCACCGTGCTGGAGCGATACACGGAACTGGTCCTGGGTGCGATGCTGGACCGGTAGTAGAAGTCTGAGCCTGGGTCATCGTTGTTGGACGAAGTCGACGTCGTTATGACTGTCCTCTTCTCCGTCACTGAGGAGCCGATGGGCACGCTTGAAAGCGATGTTCGAATGGTCTGCGAGGAAGACATTTTGGAGTCGCTGTGGATGGACTGGTTCTCTTCTGCAGATCGAAATCGAAACGTTGGGTTGTCTCAACACGGGTAGTACCGTGCGTCGCAGCAGGGGATCGATTCTATACACACTAAACTATGCAGACGACGCAGAAAGTTGTTCATTGAGGGGAATAAATCGAATACAGGTCACACGAAAGCAAGCCTGAGATCCGTATGCGTGAGGAAGCGTATACCTCCAGCTTGCAACACGACTGCTGTTTTTTTTTTTCCTTCCCCTCGGGTCAGCACATCCGTCACCGAAAGCAGACACATCGACCCACAAAATGGGAGGCGAGCGAAGCGTCTCTCGAGTGGAACACGGCAGAATGTGTGCAGAATTACCGACCGGGTATCGAGTAGAACTAAAGGACTGGCTGCTAGACGGATCGAAAAGAAAGGCAGCAGTGACTCAGGAAGGGACTCGACTCAGGCCGCACACAGCCTAGCCCTTCGCTCCTCGCTGGCGGTTGACGTGTTTATCTTGCGGGACAGGAGTGATGGCGCAAATGAGACAGCACGCGTCTCGCGGCGCCCCCACCAGGCACACAGCTGCCTGCATAAACAGCGCGAGACTTGGCCGTGCGTCAGTGCCTGTCCACGCAGCGCAGCCGGTGGTGTATGTTCACAGGAGTGCGAGTCTAGCTTGTTCTAACGTGTGTATCTATGTGTAGATAAAACTGCGGTAGACTATAAACTCTCTAAATTGTCTCCCATAAATTGTCTCCATTGCTTGTGCTCAAACAAACTGTGGATGAGGTATAGATTATTCGTCTACGCTACAGACTCTTGTGACAATCTTACTTTCTTCAATCGTATTTTCTTGCTTTATTTTCTAATCTCTTGCTTCGGTTACCGCTGTCAAACATCAAAGTCGTATCCAGCTGATACCGAAAATATTCTTTGAGAAAATAATTTTGCATTTCTTATTTTTAGCCACAGGTGTATGCAAGTTCTCACCTCGCCAAGCTTGGCTTTCTCCCCTAAACAGACGTCGCCACTGGTCGGGTTCTGATCACGTGATCTTAATGGCTGTTAATAATAGCTCTACTGGCTGACATGACCTAGAAATAGCGTCCATTTTGTATTCTTGTATACTGCGAGATTCGAGTTTTCCGACTTTATAAGGGCATACCTACGCCAGCTATCAGACTTGCTGTACCAGTTTCACGCTGTGTATAGCTTCTCCAGACAAGCTGAACACACGGGGAACCTGCATAGCTGCTTGGCTGTCCCTACCCGGGGCAAACTGTGTCCTGTTGATTGATCCACTGATGAAATAGAGAAGACGTCATACACCGTCAGTTTGACATAACGTATTGTTGACCCCCGTTGCCACCTTCTGCTTCAATTCATATAGCGCAGCTGAATCGAAGTGTCAGTTATATGACAACGCCTGCGTCCTTTTAACGACATAAGAATCTCGTTCGAAACAAGAAGTGCTGAGAATAGAAACACTTTACATACCAGTAGCATTTGCTTGTTATATACTCTATACCTGAATGAGGAAAAAAATGCATCCACTGAAAAAAAAGGAAAGGATTATTTCATTAAGTAAGCTGTAGATTAAAGTGGTCTGGTTTTTTTTTTTTTTTTTTTTTTAGCCAAGTCGACTTTTGGAAAAAGGCCAAAGAAATAACCGATAATCAGGAAAACTTCAGCTTTTGACTTGCGGCCAAGTTTCTCGCGCAGTGCTGGTCGGTTTGGGGGATGTGGGAATAGAGTAAGGGACATGCAGCAAGCGGTCGACAAACATGCAGTAGATTGATGCTAATGATGTATTGACGAACCACTCGCAAGCAAAAAGCGCGGAACTCTCGAGCGAGCCAAGGCAAAACCACGAAAGGGTTCAACGCAAAGCCAGGCCGAGAATCGATACAGACAGCTGACCCAGCACTTTTAGCGGAAGCCGCGTGGTGACGACACCCAATCATCGATCGCTGCAGCTACCCTGGGTCACTTGTCCGGTCGTGATGCCCGTGCGAGTGGTGGAATCCTGCATGCAGAATGTCTTGTCTCGGTGGGCAAAGGGTCAAATCATCTTTGCAGCAGATAATCTAGTTGCGCGGGTGCCTACTTGCAATGACTCTCGCGGTGTGCAGCACGCAACAGGTCTGTCTTGGTCAGGTTAGAGTCACAGGAAGGCTGGAAACTTTCAATGTTTTTTTTTTTTTTTTGGTCATTCACAGCAGCAGCATCCGCTGCATCGCGCAAAACAAGTCAATAATAGTTATTCTGCCATGTTATGGCAGTGCATGATTCTCTCTTATTTCGCTTTCTAAAAAAATTCAGCTAAGCATTCAACATTTCTACCGATTTAATTACGCACATTTGTTAATATTAATAACCATGAGAAGAGAGAGTAACAGTACGTTTTTAAAATCTGAACTAAACTTCCAGCGTATATTTCAAAGTTCTTTATTTGTATATAAGAGGACCGGCTGAAGAAGAATCTGCCGGGAAGCTATTGACCACATTCATGACAGGTAAGGCTGTAAGAGTTGTTTCCCCTGGTAGGGCGCAGCAATATTTGTTCCCACTTTTTTTTACAATTTCCCGAAAGCTCAAAAGGCGTGCAGCAACGCAAGGAAGTTTACACGAAAGAGCAAATCAACGCGTACCCGATCTCCCACCTCACGAAAGGAACAGGGATTTTTATTAAATTGCAATACACATTGTTGAAGCTACACGAAAACGAGCAATTTCATGATGATGACTATCATCATCGTCATCATCTCCGTCGTCGTCGTCGTCGCCTTTCATGTCAGGGTAACAAAATGGTCTTGTTTCCGCAGATTGATTAGGACGAGCCGCTGCAGCGAGAATTATTGAACGCTTGCGGCTGTGTAAGTACTCTTCACACAAATAAGGAGGGGATGAGTGGAATGTATTTGGAATGCGGCCAGCAGGAATGTATTCCTAGGAACTTGGAAGAGCTATTAAAAAAATTGGCAAGAGAAAATGATTGGGTCTGGCGGGCCTAAAGGTTCGGGGAGTTGGCGGTGGGAGTGGGGGTGATGAACGAGGAACAAGTTTGACTTTCCGCAAAAGTGTCACAGACGAACAGCAATGTAAAACTTTCCAGCAATCGATCTGATAGGGGTTTGGATCGTTGGAAGCAGCGATGTTTAACACCCTTGGGGGAAAATCTAATTGTATTGTGCTCCAAACCACGTCTGTCTCTGGAGTAGACCTGCATCGCTCTTTCTGCCACCAGTTGCTCGTCTCAAGATTTTCTCTTGGAGTTTTTGGATATAACCTACACCACCCTATACCAATAAATTATAAAATTGTTCCTAAATATGTTAAAAGAACAAACCACCAGAGGTAAAATTCAGAAAAATCATAGGCCATATCAGATCTTATTCTCAAGATGCATTGCAAACATTGTAGCCGCAACATATTTAGTTAATAAATAAACTTCTAATAAAGCAAGAAAATAAAAACGTAAGACTATATAATGAGATTCTACAATTAAAACTCATAAAAGACGATTACTTAATTGAAATGGTTTCTTTGAGATGCAAGCTGAATGAAGAACGTTAGAAAACTAGTTTCTTTCAGCCACATGTCAGTTTGTTTTTTTCTTTTTTTTTTTTGGGGGGGGGGGGGTTCTTTTCACAAGCTCTCGCTCCCTTAATGTCATTGGTAGAAGTGTTTTGGATTAGTGTCTCTCTGAACACCCTTTTCGTTACTGTGTGACTCAGGTGAAGTGCTGTTATCTTTAGACTGAAGAAACTGGCTATACCCCTGCCTGCATCCATCCACTCGTCCATTCGTCCGTCCGTTCAAATTTTCCACCAGCAGCCCGTACTAGTGCGCACACTCTCTCTCTCTCTCACACACACACTTCTGTTAGGACAAGCAAACTCCACTCATGTGGACACCGAATAGTCAAAGTGACAATCGACGCTTCTTATAGCAGTATTACACGTTATATTAATATACCACACACACATCTACTCCTCTCAGCATTTCATGCACACAGAGCTAAAGTGCAACTGGGCCATCATTAAGATTTTTCGAATGAACCTTTTTTGACTGTTGTGGAGGACATATGAAGTTATCCCCCGCAAACAGACTTAGCGTGAAAAATAATTCAAAGGACGTGACCACGAGTGTGCGGGTGTTCTTTGAACACGGAAAGAAAAACATATAAATCGGCTCAGCCAGCTAGGCCGTGTATGGGGTCTGAGTAGCCAAGTCACGTTTAATGTCTTGCCATCTAAGTCTCCCTTTCTCTATCGCACTCGTTTTCCCCCCAGCCTACCTATTTTTGTTTGTTGTTTTCTTTTTTAACCCTCCTTTTTTTCCCCTTCTTCTTCATCCGTTTGAGTATTTTCGGTATAAGCAGGAAAAGAGGATCTGCTGAGACTTTAAAGGTGTCGATCCACCGCTGAGACGAACACACTGCGGACGTCTGACATTTGAGAAGACACGATTGTGTAAGATGTCTTCGAATGGCCCTGTGTGAACATGGACTGGAAACCATTCGAAAACGCATGCGTACCTATGCACAGCACGTTTCATTTTAAGAATAAAATGTGTAGTCACACACTGGCATTGACTGTGTGTTGAGTATTTTTGGACTATTCATATTTGGACTAATTAGTGGAGAATGAACACTGCTAAAACAAAATGTCAAGACTTTTCTCTTCGTCCACAAAGAATTTTTTTTATATATCAAAATATTATCGGGTATGTTTACTAAGGCGAGATAGAAATAAATAGTAGCAAAAGAAGGAAGCAGAGATAGAATAGATGATGAAGGATTGTGGGAGGGAGTGGGTACAATGAGCACTTTAAGCCCAAAGGTTGCCATATCTCGACAAATCACCCGTAAAAACTGCCACATGCTTAGCCAGGAGACTCAAGACTAGGTCTTAACTAAAAAACGCCCTCTCCTCTCTTCATTATTAACGAATGCTTATAGATAAATGTTTATGCTAAATAGATGCTAATTTCGACCGCGCTGAATAGACGGGTGAAGAAAGCAAAACTTACAGAAAAACCGATAGGAGAGGGAAATGCGCTGGATGTCAGAACAGATGCATAGATCGACAGAAGTTTAGTTCAAAAAGATGGAGAGAGAGAGAGAGCGAGCGAGAGAGAGAGAATGCGATGGAAAGAAAGACTGCCGTTACTCACTGTCTAAAGAGGTCGTTGACCTGGTCCTGCAGGGACTGCACGCGCACCTCTAGCTTGCTCTTCTCCTTGTTGGTCTCGTCGATGACGCCGCGGGCTTCATTCAGCTCGGTCTCGTACATCTGCTTGATGGCGCTAGTCTCCTTGCCCCACTTGCCCTTCAGGTCTTCCAGCTCTGAGCCCAGCTTTCGGTTCTGCGCCTCCAAGAAGCGGACCTTCTCGATGTAGTTGGCGAAGCGTTCGTTCAGGTCCTGCATGTCCCGCTTCTCGCGCTCGCGGCTTGTCTTTACATCGCTGACCCTTCCGGAGGACATCTGCGAGTAGGCCGGGATGTGACCCGAGGAGATCTCGACGGTCCGCTTGTAGCTCGACCCACCGCTACCGCCGCTAACCAGCCCATGACCGGACCCCATGACTGCCGAGGCCCGTTGGACGCTTAGGTTGCGAGGGGAAATGTTGGACTTGTAATAGAAGTCTGAGTCGGTCATCCCGGCGCTTCCGCCAATGCTCATGCCACCTCCACTCATGCTCATGCCACCTCCACTAATGCTGATGGAGCCACTGCCACCGCCGCTTCCACTGCTGCTGCCTTCAATGCGTCCGCCTGAAGACGAGGAAGAGGACTGGGTGATGATGGTTCTGCTTTCCTTGATAGTGCTTTGGGACGTCATCTCGGCCGATGGCGAGGATGAGGTGATGTCGAGTGACGACGTGTTTGGAGATGACAAAGGGGACCAGGGCTCAGGAAGAGTATGCGACCTAGCTCTGGGGGACCTAGGTAGTTGGGTGTTGTGGCGCTGTGTGGGTGAAGATGCTAGCGTCAGTTGGTGGAGGGTTTTGCTGCGGCGGACGGTGAGCTCTGGCCTGTCGGGCAGCTGCACCTGAAGATCCGATTCGACCTCGGCGTCTGGCAGGACACTGATTCGAGCTTCGCAGCTGCGGGTGGTTTTCACGCTGAAGGCTGGCTTGCCCGGTGACTTAGATGGTACGTCACAGGGACCGAAGCTGAGCGAGAGAATGTCGGCAGATTTGTGTATCTGCTTCCCGGCGGAAAGGGATTTCACGCAGTTGAAAGTTTCGTTGTACAAATTGTTCGATTCGTTTTGTCTTTTTCTTTCTCTCTGGTGATGTTAGCCGCGTTCACGCAAGAAAGAAGGACGGGCGATTGATTCGACCTAAGTAGGTAGGCACGATCTGGGATGCTGACTCAAAACTCAAGTGGCCTTGCTCTGGAAGAACACTGACGACGTGGATACGACTATGTCCTACGAGAACCCAAAAACAAAACTGAAAAACTAAAGTGTCTCACTAAAGCAGCAGCCACCACGCACACAAGACACTCAGACCATGGACTGATGGAGAGCCGGGCCGCCGCTGGCCTTTCAAGGATTCCGGTTCCTGGGCAGGCGCCGCAACGCATAAAATATTCGAGGGCTGGGGCCTGCCGATTGGATGTCACCAGCGGCGCTGCGGGCCCACGCCGCGTGAATGAACCTAGTCTTGCCAGGCCGGTGCAAGGGTGACATAACCTGTTTATTGCTCCGTCCCGGGCTTCTCTGGCTACTTCAAGACGAGTTGTGGGAGTATGTATCAAAACCGTAACGAGAGATGTCTGATTAATGTCAGTCTCTTTGTCAGTCAGTCTACTAGGCTCTGTCTTTTTAGACAAAATAAAGGCTTTCCTTCATTGATTTTCAACAAAGGCGTTGGTGATCTGCCTCGTGTGTCTATCGGTCATGTAAAATGATCATCATCTTGATCTAGAGCTCAATTCTGAATGCCAAGGCAACTTAGTTTTCTTAGTTTTCTTTTCTTTTCTTTTGTCTCTTCCCTCACACACACTCAAAACACACACACAAATTTTCCAGAAGACTTCCAGTCAGGATGCTAAAGTCCATAATAATTATTTATTATCGAATTCTGGAGATGCAATAACTGAGCATCAAGTTAATTATTAAAGACCCTGTCTTTGATGTTAATCTGGAAGGTGCATGGGTATGTACGTGTTGGGAAACCTGCATGCTGGCATTTACTGGCATGCTTGTGGATGACTCGGTTCACTGAAGATCCTGCGCTAGGGTTGCGCTTGCCAACCATTATCTGTGTCAGCTTTTACTGCAGCAGCCAATCGATAGGTCTGGCTAACTTTTTTTCTGAAAACTTTTACTAGTTCCTCTTTGGCCAACTTCTGTTAAGTATGCATCATCAAAACGCAAAAAAAGGATTAAGAATGTCTGGCCACAAAGATGAAAGCACATGTATGAAGAAGGTAAAGAGGTGGTGAGGAAAAGATGCTGACTGATAGAAACTATGAGGAAAATAGTGACAACAGGGTAAGGAGGAGACGCCATGTTGAACGGCGTGACCTTGCAGATGCATGTTGTAGTACCGGCAACTGACAATTCCTCCATCACCTCCCCTGAACAACCTTACCACCTCCTCCTCCTAGTAACATCAGTTATAGCCGTTAGCGACATTGTTTGTCCTCGTCTCTTCGACGTGACCGGTCCCAGCGGAAAACCGGTTGCCAAGAGCGGCAGTAACCACTTATACAGTGTGGGGGGAATGGGTCGGAGGAGAGGGAGAAGAATGGTGGAGGAGGTAAGGAGGCAGTGCGTGCTTTTGCATGTATATTTGCGAGAAGCGATGAGATCAAACAAATGTCTGGAGACAAAAAAAAAACTTCTAAGAATCATTTGTTAAAACTTCAAGACACTGTTATGCCTGGAACATGTCTGCCTTTCGTGGTTGTCTATTTATTAGCCCGTGTGCCTGTGTGTCCGTCTCAGATTCCGCCTTCGTCTTTTCACTGTCATGTCACTGTTAGTATTGTTATTGAGGAAAACAAAACATCGAAAAGGATATGAGACACATCAAATTTAAAATTGCGAAAATAAGAATTTTACTTCCGGAGGATTTTAATCCTGTGGAACAGAGTTCCGTAGCACACAGCTTGTGTAGCAGTGCCAATCGTCTGTAGTGTGCAGAATGTAGCCTGCGGTTGCACAGGGTTGCACATAACATTGTACGAGGCTACCTGTGTAGCTTGAAGGGCGATTCTGTTTGGCATCTGCAAGGCACTGTGCATCGATCGAAAGGGATGCTTTCACTGACGAATTCAGAGGACAGATAGATGCCATTTCCTGCAATGCAATAATGCAATTAAGGACGGCCATTAGAACGACCTTGAAAATTGACAAGGTCAGTCTATCAAGGTGATGCACGTAAGTCTGTACAACGTCCACATAAGGCTACGTGGAAAGGGTGAGCAGAAAGTTTTACGTGAAGATTATTTGCGTGTAGCCGTGTAGTAAAAGGGATGTCCGTCTGCCGAGACAAACGCTTAGCCTCTAACGAAGTTCTCCGCTGTTAGTCTCAGCGAGCCTTAACAATGACTGTGACTAAACCGGAAGCTTTGTAAAAAACCTGCCTCATTTTACTAGTTAATCTAAAGTCTGAATAAACTGGAAGCTTTGTACACACCTGCCTCGTTTTAGTAGTTAACTGGAAAAAAAATCGTCTGCCAGCAGTCCAATAATACAAGTTCGTATAGCAGAAAACGAAAAATCTAATGAAGGCAAGAGTAGACACACACAAAGCTGATAAACTGAGCAATGAATGTCTTTTTAAAATGTCAGTGACGGTGAAAAAAGGCATTTCCGACTACATTTCAATGTACTCTAAGGCCTCACACAGCTTCAGATGCTTTGGATACCAATGGAAGCGTGGTTATCAATGGGCCAGTGTGCAGTTTCCACCCTCGAACTATGGAAACAAGGGCTTTCATAGACACGCGGAACATTCATCGTGCACATAACAAGACATATTGTGCTCCCAACGCCGAACATCTGGCCATCGAACTGTGCCTCACAGTAATTCTCACTACATGCTAGGACAACTTGCAAACCTCCGAGTACTAGAACAACAACCAGTCCTCAGTGACGGAACAGTTTCAGTTTCCTGTGAGTTAACAGGTAGATATCTGGAAAATATATCCAGGATCCATCCACTTCTGTGTGTGTGTGTGTTTTAGTTTATCGCTAAATGCTTACAAACATAATGTCAAGCATTTGCCTTAGTAACACGGCAGTTTCCAGACATCTAAATGAGTACAATATGCAGCTCTCATACTAAATTAAGCTCTTATAGCTGTATTTCTAACCGTCTTTTTCCCCCTTATCATATAAATACAGGGTATGGCCATTAAGCCACGGTGATTGGGATCCAAACTGCTTAACCACGGCTTTAATATTTTTTGATAATGCACAAATTACAATATATAATGAAAAAATTTAATGTTTTTAAATCAAAATCCTTTCTCAAGTGTTGATCCGCGGTTCGCCATTTTGAAAGAAGCGCCGTAATCTCACGATCACGATATTGTGTGCTGCACATTAAATCGTGATTAATAGTCTTGAAATTAATAATAAATTATTATTTAACGATAACAAAACATAGCATGTCAATCACGGACATTTGAAATGCCAAAATGACGGCTGTCAATACCTGTCTCAATTGTTTGAGAGGTCCGTACGATCCATATTGTCAAATAATTGGGATCCAAGCATTTTGCAAGGCTTAAGCGAATTCTCCAGATAGCATTTAAACATTTATAAAAGTTTACAAATGGTCGATAATCCATTGTAAACGGTTATAAAATGTTTAAATGCTATCTGGGTCGCGGATTGCTGGACCGCGGCTTTATGGCCCTGCAATATATTTCTCAACGAGTTAATGATGGCAAACACAAAATAAAGTAAGGTGACCAAAAATAAGCCGATTTAAGAGCCAGCATGTACACATGAAGCCTAGAACACAAGGTTTAAAATGTCAACTTTTCAGTCTCAGAGATGCCGTGATTATTTTATGTATTCTGTTTTTTAAATATTGACTTAAAATTTTATCTCGTATACATTTCTCTCGAATGCAGAAAGCAATCATGAAGTAACAGTTTGAACGAGATTATCAGGTCGTCGCCACCTAGCGGTGGTTTTAAAAGTGCCGACAACACCAAGTGTCAAACATTCTTTCGCCGGTAACGTGAACGGTCAAAGGTAAATGCGTAAGTAAACACGCTTTCTTCTAAGAAGCGTGTGGTGGGCCGTGTGAGGAAAGTGTCGCGACGACTGCTGCCATTGTCGAGGAGGTATCGCTCGCTTCTTAAAGGATAATTTTGCCAGCCTCCGCACAAGTTGCAGCTGTTGCTTATGGTTCAAGGTTCTTCCACAAGGAAAATGCGGAAAAGGAGAAGTCAATCAAGGCGTCGTTGTCCAAACTGCGAGATGGAGAATTTCCTCCTGGTGACACTTCAGTCAGCAATGTGTCAGGACCTTTGTTGGCTGAACACGTTACGGCAATGCATGCACGTATGTGGACGTTGCGCAGAGACAAGAAGGAAATAAGCCCTCGACATTCCACACTACAAAGCATAATGTGTTGTCTGGAACAAGCCCAGCTACAAACCATTAAGTCTTTTTATTCCATCCTCATTTTTTGTACAATATTTTTTGTCTGAAAACACTAGATACCCTTTGAAATCGAGAGTTGTACCATAAGAAGACATAAAAAATCTAATTTTCCCTCTTCCCCTACTATTTTATTCTAGATCGACTAACACCCTATTTTAAAGTCTAATTCGCAGACATCTTTCGAACCTGCACGCAGTGTAAGATGGAGAAGTCAAGAACCGCCTACTTCATCAGCTCGTGAATATGACTCAGCCTGAACCACGAGATTGGTGTGATCGTAGCTTCAAGCCAGAAAGATCACATCGTATTATGCGACTAGCTCCTTCATTATTTTCGAATTACCCTTGTTTTACTTCTCTTAACTGCCAGGAAGAAAAAAGAATGGTGGAGAGGGAGAAGGTGGACACAGTAAGTTCTCTTGCTTTCAAGTTTTGCTTACAAGAACTAGAGCTCGCAGATTGAAAAGCAGCATTGATAGATTATTGCAACCCACGTATACTAGTCAGCATTTAAAAGCAGATGCCGTTATGTGGAAAGCGGGATGGTGGGGAACGTTTTCTTTTCTCTTCTTTTCGCCTTGGGTTTTTTTTTTTTTTTGTCCAGGTTTGTCCAGCCCTTCAAGTCTTCCACCTGAGCAACCAGGCCAGGCAGTAGGGTCGGCAACGTCTAAGGAATGTGACCTTTGAAGTAGCCGCCTACAACACGAGAGAACAGGCAACAGGTACAGCAGCAGGTTCATCCGCAGCACACGTCACATGACACCTGAGGGCGACGCGACCTTAGGTCATTTCTACAGCTTGAAGGCAACTAATGCCGTTTGAGAACTAGGGCCAGACTTGTGGAACGGCTTGATCTTATCATTAAGCATGTGTCTGCCAGTGTCTTTCTGCCAGTGCGTGCACGTGCGTGTGTACGTGCATACATCCGTTTAGATATGAGCGTCTGTGTGTGTGGGGGGGGGGG
>SRHC01002935.1:16251-29972 GCA_004794325.1 Pomacea maculata | reverse complement strand
GGGGGGGGGGGGGGGGCGGTAAGCGCATGACAGGAAGAGAGAGAAAGTAAAAAGAAACATATTTCAAAGAAATCAATCGCGAATATAATTAGACATAGAGATAGCCAGATCTTTTTTAAGACATAAAAGAGAATAAAATTATGTGTGAAAGTAATCTAACTGGTCAACTGAGTGCACGAAGCACTTTGTTAGAGGTCACAGTCTATGATCACAATGGTTAAGACAAAAAACTTTACTAACAGAAGCTAGACGCCATTACTTGATTGCTAGATAAAAACCAAAAACCGAAAAGGTCATTAAACAAAGGCAGTTGTTCAAACATGTCTCAGTACAACACGTCGCGTCAGCAAACTTTAGCAAGCCAGCTTGCTCAGAAAGTTCTGCAATATTTTAAAGTACAACTGTGGAAGAAAATTCAGCTGTTAATATATATTTAAAAGGAAAATTTTGAGATTCGGAATAGAATCAACATGTTTAGAAGAAAATGTATAGCTCTGGGCAATAAAGTGTGTAGTGGAACCTCGATTATTCAGTCTTCAATTAAATGTGCATTAATTCGGTTATCCGGGATCGCCTTAAAAAAATGCTAGACATCGATGAGGTTTCGCCACCAAGAATTCGGACTGCATGAATTTACACTACGTGTGTCACAGCTTAAGTTTTTTTTTTCCTGGCCAGGAAGCGGATTCAAATTATTGTGACATTCTAACACGTCACAAACTCCGCAAGTCAATAAAATCGAAGCGCTGTCAGAACACAAAGTAGCTTCTCCTGTTTGATTTTTTGAAGAAAACTTCATAAACAACAGAAGAAAGGCAAGAATTTCACTGTACAGCACCTATTCTAGCATTTGATAATTTTTAGAATTATTTTTGATTATTCGTGATTTTTGATTATCCGGATGACGGGCGCTGGTCATTAAACCGGATGATTAAGGTTCCTCTCTATATATATTCTGTGTAAAAAAAATAATAAACATGTGATTTATATCGCGTATAATGACGCTCACGAAGGAGCATGCCCTCAGCGTTTGAGACAAAAAGACATGGATAGCATACGAAGGACGAAAGGAGAAACAACCGTCCAGGCAAGTAATAAAAGACAAAGATAGAAGACACAAAGAGGGATATACCCACAGATGTAAAATAAATATAGAACTAGCATCAAAGAATTAGTTTTATGTTAATCTATTAATCCGACCAACGTCAATTAATTCTATGAGCTGTCTTGTGTTGATTTGGGAGTCAGGAAGGGTTTGTGGGAGTGGCAGAACTCCAGCTGCACTGTCAATGAATCATTTCCTGTCGGTGATCGTACAATAAGTGTTTCACTACGTACATACGCCCACGTACGTTTTCTCTTTATCCCCCCAAAAACAAAGCTTTGAGAATCCAGAAACACCACCTGCGCCGCCTAAGAGACCCGTTTCTCCAGAAGATCCTGTCTCGCCAGGTTGTGCCCCTTGTAGGAAGATTTTCGCGACGGAGAGCTCAAAGCCCACACGAGCTGTGCCTAGAGACGACTAGTATGCGCACTGATGCATGGTTACGAGGCTGAAAAATGTGATGTGAGGCGAACACGACCACCAAGTGGCGTTTTATTGCGTAGACCTGGGGTTAATTCTCAGGCTATGGCAAAAATTCCGTACTAAATATGCTCCGTCTTCAAAACCCACGCACTCTTCCCTCTTCAAGTCAGCAAAAGACTTTACCTATTCCGAGAACAGAAAGATGACTGGGGCCTATCAATTTTAGTTCAACAAAAAAAGGAATAAAACCCCCAAAAATAATACAGAGAGACCATCAAAGAGGATTTGAACGAGAAATACCAAGAGAAAGAGAGAAACAAGCACGTGTATAAACACATACCAGCGATCATCTACAAACGCACACGCAGTGAGAGGAGTAAAGGAGAAGAAAGTTTTCTACACAGGTGTTATAGGATATTGTTACAGCTCCATGTAAAGAACACAATATCCAAGAAAAAGAAAAGACTGTGAGTGTATTCGCTAGTTTTTAAAGTAAAGGGGGGTGTTGTGTGTGTGTGTGTGTGCGCGCGCGCTTATGTTTCTGTACACTCCAGACTTTTCAACTTGAAGGAAACTTATGCAACACTCAACAGACATCTAAATCATAAAAAACCTTCCGCGCTAGATTTCCATGGTCTTCAACTTTTCAAGATTCAAGATTCTGTATTACTCTGTCACCCTCTAAAGATTTTTTAAAAGACATATTTACACACATTCCTACTTTTATATACAATATATATATATTTCACATAAATATATCTCATTTATATATATCACTGGTCGGTTTATAACAGCTAGTATACTAAAAGCTAATTTTCTCCTTCACTCACTCGATCATTCGTTTCTTCTTCTAGTCCTTTAATGTATGTAAAGGTATGAAATAAATCAAATCATATAAATACAACCAAACAAAGAAAAAACTTTTGTCATGTGATGTTTCTGACCATCAACTGAAATATTTTTCGTGTGGTTTTGAGCTGAGCAAATGGAATCTAGCATTCTTTAACTGAGGGTCTGGATTTGCGAATGTCTGGAGGTGGAACATGAGACAAAGGCCAAAAATGAGTATCTTCCTAAACAAGAAAGTATAATAAACGACACTAGCAGAATCAGACAGACACGCACAATGAAATAAGAATTAAGAAGATGAATAGATACTCGGACTAGTAACTCGAGTTTTACGGATGGACCAACACATAAAAGGACGGACATAAGTCACCAAACCAGTCTTTCCTGGTTGCTACTTCTGAACACTTCAAAGTAAGTGAAGGAGGTGAGGAACGAGAGAAGGAGCAAAAGCAATAAGCGTTTCGTCTGCGACGCCCCCTATCGATTACCTGGGCAAGCAATCCATCTCGGCAAATGAGAAAGACCGAGACACGCGCCATCTGGAATACTTCATTTCGGAAGTTGGTCTCAGATGCAGTCCAGTGGGTACATATATCTTTGGACCACTTCCAGGTCGCAACATAAAGCTCTATAGTTACTGGTAAAATCCAGATGCACTATAGCCAAACAAACAGAAAAATAGTTAGGTGGGCCAAAAGTAAGTATGCCGGACTGATTGAGTCATGCTGCATCTGTGTACCTAGTTTTTTGACCCACTTTTTATTTTAATTTTTTCTTTTGAAAAGAGCTGTATGACTTTAATATTATACAACTAATGCTCTTAATTTGAGTTAGAGTTCATTTTTTCTATTAAACAATTTTTGTTCTTTTCTTTTCTCTTTTTTTCACTTTTTTCCCATATGTATTTTACGCCGTGCCTGCAACTAAGGCTATATCACAGAGAGAGAAGGTAATGTTACATATAAAGGTTGTGAATACAGAAAGTCAGAAGCAGTGCTGTGATGCAACATTAAATGAGCGATGGCATCCTAACACACCATGAAGTGCTAACTTGCCGCATCACATTCGTGGTGTGGTACACCACAGGATGCTGTTTTTAAAGTTAAAACGAAAAGTTAAAATTGTATGTTATTTCAGACTGCTTCATTTGACAATAGCTGCACTCCAAAATCGTGATCATTGATATCCGGCTTCCATACCGAAGCGCCGAGAAGAATGGCCTTGCTGCAGCAGGTGCATTACGTGGAGCTTGAGACCGCGAGCGCACGTCAGGAGATTCGTGAAGTCACAGAACTTCGTAAATTATTGAAATCATTCGAGATTAGTGACTGACGTTTGATTGGCACGGCCTGCATCATTTGCCAACAAACCAGAATTTTAAAGTCGTCCCTCCGTTTGATGTCTGTATACGTTATCTACGTGTAGAGGCGTGTGTCGGGAGTGGTGGTGGGGAGAGCAGTGGGATGGTGGTGCGCGTTCGTATGTATGGTTGCATGGATGTGTTTCTTTGTGTGTGTGTGTTTCAAACTTGCATTGCCACTGCGGATCGCTGGACATCAAAATTTTATCTCGTAGCCCCCTATCTTCCTTCCCCCAGAGATTCGACAAGAAGATGAATAGAGGCGCGACGTGAAAAAAAAGAAAGAGAAACTATAGCAGACCGACACGAAAGTGCCTCATGGTCGCAGGGGAACGATGCTGGAGCAAGACACTGAGCCTGTACGTTGCGCTAGCTTTGGCATCCACTCACGTACATACAACTCCTAGACAATGCGCCAGAGTAGGTCATTATCCAGAAATATATATCCACCACCGCCACTAACTTGCTACACGTGTATTTGTGGCACAGAAACCACAACAGTTAAGGAAAATCCTTTTTGCTGTTATGGCAGCTTAAAACATGTTTTGTGTGCGGGATGAAACATTTAAGGTGATATAATTTATAACTGACAACAGACTAATAAAGTTGTGTGTTGCGTTGTATTGTGGTACTGTTCCAAGGCCTGAAATGCATTCGAGAAATTCGTTTGTGTTATTACAATAAGAAACATGTGTTTACTTGTAGAGGGGACTGTGTGATGTTTCTCTGTTGAGAAGACCTTCAGACATAAACAGGAGGAGTTTGACTCCGGTATGGGCTTCTGCAGGATAAAGGAAACATTAGTTCGCTGACTTCCAGACTCCACCCTATCTACACTTATTCAAAATACTACGTGTGTCTCTGAGGGAGACAACAGTTAGGGTCTCGTGCCAAATGATGAGGTGCCAAGCCCTCTTGGGCAGGCTGTACACATGGTACATATTTGAAAAGAAACTGTGTGGAACAGCGCCAAATAAAGGGTTTTAAAAAATACGGACTTCTGTCGTCAGCTTAAACAGCTATATGAGTACATGGAACACTATTGCGGGTGCCATGGTTAAATGTATACTACCGTTTGTTCTCTGGTCATGCGTTTGACCCGATCTTCTAGGCCAGAGATATCTAGGTATGTTTTTCTTGTATGGTAAATAACTAACATCCGAGACTGAAATATATCTTTTTCGAACCTTGTCCTGATAGGCAGCAAAAAATAAATTAAAATAAAACTAGGCGCCCATTTAAAAAGAATATAAATTGATCGATATACACATATTTGAAATGGGAATAAGGTTTCTTAACAATCTGTAATTGTTTCAAGCTAGATAGTTAGTCCCGTGACCCTACGGTCGTAAGCGAGTGAGGTACTTGCTTATCTCAGAGCCTGCGTTTGTAATGACGGTGTATATTCCTTTGCCCTTGCTGCTTTTTCTTTCCCAACCCTCTACGGAGTTATAAGGCCTGTCGAGATGGGAGAGGAAAGGGAGAATTGGTGTTTTACGCCGAGTCAGCAACTAAAACTATATTACGGCAAGGCAGCCAGCCCTGTAAACAGATGCCATATGCAGAAAAAAGAACAGCATGCCCGAGACGAGACTTGAACCCAGGACAACCAACCCTCGCTCTCTTGGTGATAGGCCCTAGCCGTTGCGCCACCGAGTCTAGGACGTTGCTGTACCTGGAGCCCGCGGTAGCATGGATGTATATAGGTGGATTGCTGTCTGTCTGCCAAGACCAACGCTTAGCCTCTTGTGAAGTTCTCCGCTGTTAGCTTAAACAAAGAATGTGACTAAACCGTTTTGTAGTCTCTTGCCTCGTTTTAGTAGTTAACTGAGAAAAAAAATCGTCTGCCAGCAGTCCAGTAATACAAGTTCCTGGCGGTAGTAAAGGGGTTCTGGGCTCAGTCTGTGTGGAGTGTTTTGATTGTTTTTGCTTTTGGTGTTGTTTTGCTTTGCTTTTTGTTTTACGAATCTTAAGGGAAACAACATCAAAGAATTACACTTCGTGGGGTAGCCTTTCAATACAGCAGCGTGATATTTTCAGCCCGGCGGAGGCTGTCACGAGAGAAGCGGGCTGGCAATGGAGAGGCCTAGTCAGCTCTATCGTATTTGCTTCATGCTGGACGCGCCTACAGTGTCAGAATGTCGCTCAGCACCGATTATTTATGGCGCAAAGAATTGTCTGAATTAATGTCCAGACAGCGTGGCACATAGCCAGGCTACTGCAAGGCTTCTACGACCACCGTGGCCTGCAGGCTATAAGTTTGTGATGGGAAGAGAGAAGGAAAGGGTGAAGAGGAAAATGTGGAATGAGACTCCCCTGACGTTGCAGAGAAGTGGATCCAAAAATGTTGGCCTTTGTTTTGTTTTTTTTAATAGACGATTACTATACTGCTGTACTCTAAATTTGCTAGCTAGTTTGAGTTCACAGCCACAGTGACAGGCCACACAGTACCTCTGTAGCACTGTAAAACCAATAAGGCAATTTTATGACTATTCATCCCATACATTTGTCCTTAGCAGCGTTATTGATTTGATACAACTACACCATGTACGATGCTATTGACCTCGGCTCATAAATCGTAACCCTTGCATAATGTCCAAGCACTGTTAATAGTAGGGTCAGAGACCAGTTTCTGTTATCCGACACATTTAAAAAAGAAATCAAACATAGTACATATACGCTTACAAAACCATTTCATGGAGGAAGAAGTGGTAAAGAGGCGTGTGAAACAACTAACAACTAACTATACAAATTACCGCCCTTCACTATCATGCAGCACACCAGTACAGACCACTGACTTGCCTATATCAACGCATTATTGCAATTTGTATAACACTTAAACTCCCACCTATAAACATGCTTAAATATTTTAGTATTTCCCATAAATTAATAAACAAGAATGACAACAATGCCAATTGTACTTCTCAGTGTGTGTGTGTGTTTTGGAGAGAGGTATGCAGAAGAGAGAGAGGTATGCAGAAGAGAGAGGACAGGAGCGCGGAGGTCTGTCTCACATAAAATCAGCAACAGTATAGGGTTACTGTTTAAAAGATATGTGAGGATAAATTAATACACTAAATAGTACAACAGAAATGTAGATAATGCCTGGGATGTTTAGTTTTTCAAAAGATTTGTTTCTCCATTGCTTTCTCAACATTGGCATGAGTGCAAAGTTGGCTATTCATCCGTTGTGGTTTTGTGCTAATAAACTGGCTTTTACAGCTCCATTTCCCTTTTAATCTGCAGGGCTCAACATGGAACAGAAGTATAAACCTTTAATTTCCAGTTATTTTAATATCTATGATGAATAAACAAATATAACTTAAAAAAGAATGAGTAAAATAATTAGAGATGTATTTATTATTCCTAGGACTTACAAATTGGAGTGACTATGTAGCCTGTGCCTGCAACTGAAAAATTTCTTCTGTTCATCACCCAGTAGTGAATGTATACTTGACTGAGATGTGAAATGGCAAAAGAAGGAGGTTGATCAATCTGCAGTTTCCATTTGTCATGATCTGTGTAAGAAAATCACTTACATGTAAAACAGTTGCAGTTCAAATAAAGAATAATGACATTTTGTACAGAACATTACTGAGCAAAAGAGAAAATCGATAGTTGATTAAGTGTAGTATTACTTTTTGTACTAATGGGAAAAAATCTATCCATGACTATAGTATATCATAACAACAGCAGACAGTAGAGACATTTCACGCCAAGCTAACCACTGAATTACATAATGGCTTGGCAAAATCTTAGCCCAGTTATGTGTTTGCTGGGTATATATGTACAGTACATGCAGTTATATTTCTTAATAAAAATATTATAATAATTATGTGATTTAATGCAATATCACAGCTTTAGAAACTTATTATAATTGGGGCTTCCTACATATATACTTATATAAGTTCTTGAAGACGCTCTTAAATTTTTCTTTTTAGCAGCTTTTTCCATAAATCCATAGGAGCATTTACTAGGAGTAAAGAGGTGAGAATCCAAAGACACTCAACAATACAAATCAAATAAAAACATAACAATGACCAAACATTGCAAAGTCAACACACAGCATGTTGCCAGCTTCTTTTGGTTCTGGGTCCGTAATTGTTAGCATTTCATTTTCAGTTCCAACATGACTTATGTTAGTGTTACCTCTGAAGTGAAAATGAAATCAGAAAGTTTGACCTCCTCTGGTCCCATCACGGAGATCGATACGTCCGTGGTCTCAAGCTCTTGATGATCGTTGCGGGCATTATAAATCAACATGTTCCACGCTTCTCTAGCAGACCGTTGTTGAGCGAAACCAACTAGATCGAAAATGTGAAGGCCTTTCTCTTTCTTCGAACCTTTTACTGCAGTTCAGATCTATGCAGCGAAGTGTCGTCTGCGAAAAAAACTTTTAAGACAAGTACGCATGCGCAGCTTGCAGGTCAACAGCAGAACGCAGACGTTGGGGAATGAAATTTGACAAATATCTTTCTCTGGAGAAACTTTTCAATAAGCCAAGGACTTTTTTAAACTACAATTAATTATAGCTAACTTTATAGGCTCTAAGAACTTAAACGGCTAAATTAAGACTCGATCGAGGTATGGCTGAGGTCAAGATATTTTTAGATCTACTCGGCGCGCGCATCTCCCTCTCAAGTCTCTTTCAAAGAGAGAAGGCGAAAAGATAATGATGACAAACACATTTAGAGTTGTTAAAATGTGTGGACGGATTTGAAAACTAGTTTGCGGCTTTTATTATTGACAGTACGTACTTTCTCTGGGTCCCTGAAACTCGAAGCTCAATGAACGATGTCACATTTTCTTGACGAACTATATAGAACAAGAATTAACTTGTTGGTTATATAATTACTAATAATATGAATGTTAACCAAGCTCGGTTATATCGATGCCATTGCCAATGTGTAGCATTAGCTAAAAGGCTGTAACAAAGCACCAGCTTACACAAAACTTCAGAGCATTTTAGACAGCTCATGTCTGGAACAAAATGTCGAGTAAAGGGTAGATAAAAAAAAAAATTGCTGCCAGCGATTCGCTCGCCCATATCCTACTTTGTCGCTAGTTATTTTCTTGTTTTCAATCCTCCTGCTACCCTCCTCTCTCTTCCTCTTTCTCTCGCTGTCTTTTGCTCGTATAGGATCCTCTCATAACATACGACATTATTATTTGTTTGCTCGCTGTGAAAGATCATGGCCCAATTGCTTCTACCCAAATTGTTTAATATATATGTTCCCAGTCGTAACATCTTAGAATGCAGAAAAGAAACATATTCTGGAGCAGTGGGCCAAATAAAAAATCAGAAAGTTACGCAACTGAAATTTAGTAATGGTTTTGAATCAACACTTTGACACATGTTTATGTAGTTGATGATGGATTTTTCCCTTTTCTTTTTGTTTGTTAATTTGTTTTTGTAGTGTGGCATAAACTTAAAAAGTTTACAACAACGAATTTCAGCGAGAAATTTGTTAGACTCTCTCTACATATATATATATCACTTGTATTACAATATTATTTATTTAAAAACATAGTTTCGCTGTAGTATATTTCAAAATCAAAATACAGAATGTTACATTTTTAGGTTCCGTGGACCGGCGACTACAGTGTCACATCTCCCCCAAGCCTGTGTTTAAGGACAGTTGATCAGGACATGTTGTTGACAGGAGAGTGTTATGCTACTCATGGTGCTCTTTTCTCGGAACAAGTTCAGCTGCTCAACACAGCTCCTCCCAGACTCTTGTCTGGATCTCCTGGCACAGGTAAAATCATTGCGCTGCTGCTGAAGGGGAGAGAATGGCTACAACGTGGCTGCGATGTCAGCATCGTGAGTTCAAGCCCCTGGAGCCGTGCAGCTTTAACAGATATAAGTGACTACAGCAAGAAATAAACTTTAAAGCTTTAGAAGAATGAGACAATTGGAAGACAGGCTGTATTTTGGAATGATAGCATGCTGAAAACGCTTTTTTATCTTGCAGAGATACTAACAAGCCGTAGACAAGTGACTACACCTATTGGCAGCATGTAACAACAGCTGGAAAGACATCAATGACAAGAACTCGAAATCTTTATGTAATTGATGCGTGAATGTATTTGGAATAAAGTCGGGTGGTAGTGGTGGTATTTGTGAAACAATTGTGTGTATGACTAAATTAAAAATGGATTGTAAAAGCCTAGGTTTACGAAAGATTTTGTAGAAAAAGTCGCATTTAATTACTGCTATTTCAAGCCTATTATTATTAGTAGTAATAGTAGAAGATACACGATTAAGTCCGCATTCTTTAGGCTGTCGCTATGAAGTTTACGTCTGACGACGAAATCATTTTTATTTGACACAATATTACAGTTCATGTCTTGGAAAATAAAGGACTTGTGAACCAATCCAATTTCTTTTGTTTTCCATTGAAAGAAAATTATTATACTGTGTGATCCTCATAAAAATTTCAGCGAAACGAAAATCTTTTAATGTCTATTTAACTCGTGCGTCTGTCTCCCGTTTCTGTCTATTTATTCTTTTTCTTTGTGTGCGTGCGTGTGTGTGTGAGTGTGTTACAACTAAGAACCTGGATTGTCGGTAACGGTTATTCCACACATTATCACTGCTAATAACCGACTCGATATAAAAAAAATATAAATTATTATAATTAGAGACATCTTTGTATCTGGTGTAAACGTAACAGAAAAGCGTCAGAATGGAAACGGAAAGACTAGGAGGAATAAACGAACAGAGAAAGTCAACGTGTGCATGATTCCTTTTCCAGTGTGATTTACTTGTAAACAAAAGTTTCCTCAGGATGCATCTTGACAAAGATAACAAAAATTCAGATAAATTAAAATAAACAATTTAAAACAGTGAGAGACTAACAATTTCGGAGCAGTTCGCGAGTGTGAGTACCGCGTGAGAATAAAAGAAAAAAAGGTCTAATTCGTACACCCCGTGCAGGAGCATAGCTGATGACACGACACTAGTAACGACAACTCACCTCCACTTTTTTCGCTCAGTGAACAGTGTGTGACATTCCCAACGCAGCCGCCGAGACGGTTGGTCCTACCTGTACAGGTGTGAATACAGACAGGGGAATCTGTGCATTTAGCTCCTTGCCGAGTAAAGGTAAACAAATATGTTTTTATATTGTCCTGAATTCTGAATTCTGATTTCACGGCAAAAGTATTGCTAAATTGTTTCATGAGAAAAATCTTAACGTCCAATAAGAAATCACGTGATGAGTTTAACTCAGGGAGACTAATAGTAACAGTGAATGGTACAGTCTCATTAGTAATTAAGTTACAGGAACTAATGAGCAGTTAAGGAGGACCCGCTGAAACGGATCCCTAACTACAGGAGGGCCTGAAAACCTTCGTCCTACACCGGACCCACCCAGGGTGACTGTCAACCGAGGGAGGACTGGCGAGCTCGATTTTATCCGGGTAGCCCTGGAGTTTCTTCCCTTGTGTGTCGTGGAGGAATCGAACATCCTGTCAACGTTTCCACTAATGTCCAGACCAAAGAGTCTGGAAGTGTCTACCAGCATTTGCGTTTCCATGGAAATATGTGACAGCGCACCTCACCTGCCTGGCAGTGATAGGGTGGAAGAAGAGCATTCCTGGCGCTGAGATTATCCTACATCGGGACTGCAGATGACGGGAATTGTAAGTTTTTTCAATTTTTTAATTTGATCACTACTCATCGGACTAGATATCCATGACGATATCCCGTTCTTCTAATCAGCAAGTAGACAGTCGTGAGGACAAATATAAGAAACTTTACATTTTTGGCGTGGAGCTAAGAATTGCGAGATGGTATAGGTAACTGTGCCAGAATTATTTGGTGTTTGACCGTGTATTGGGGCAGAGGGTTTGTGTTATTGTGATCTGACCTGAACCAGCTTAAAAAAACATTTGCCATCTGCCATCATCTATCCATCATGTATCTGCCATCATCTGTGATTGTCCGTGACAATTGCTCACCCCGACGTGATTGCGGGGCTGTCTTGTAAACAGTTGTTGCGTGGAAGGATTGTCCTTTGAGGAGTCTAGTGGTCTTTCTGTTGATGTTTATGGTTAATTTTAACATTTTATTCCCCGTCTCCAGCTCCAGACGTCTACGGGTCTGTAAAGTTCTATCCGTAGTAAGGGCATAGCCTCTGTCGCTACTGTATTCTGTCTTTCTTTCCCTGCTACCTTCACCTTACCCCTGAGTGTGGTGTTTATTGGAAGAAGCTTGGTAGTGTCTGAGCGTGTGATTATCTCCCCATTAGGTACTCATTTCTATTGTTTTATGAAAAAAATTTTGGCTGTTCCTCAAACATATATTGAACTTTAAATCATGATTATTAGTAGTGTTCACATTATTACATTTAAAGAATCTGATTGCTCTTTGTTTGCTCGTTAGGATTGCTTATGTTTATTGTATCTCTAGAAAGAAATTGCCATTGTGTGTATAATGAGATTTGGATTTGAGATGTGTGTACACCCACTGCTTTGATTGATGATTAAGTATAGTTTCCTGAAAAGCCTTGATTGAACTAGGGCTTACACCTTCAAGTGTTTACAACTGTAGTTGACTTAGGGATTTTTATTTCTTATTTCATTTTGCGAATCATTGTGGAGCCACATTTTGATGCTGTGATTGCATTTCTATCCCGACTGTATTTGTGAGATAATTTTAGGTGATTTTATTTTATTATCATGAGCTATCTTTGTGTGCAACATGGACCCCCCACTAGTATTTGATGTGATTTCATGAAAGCTTTTACTAGATAAATAATGCAGAGTATCTATCGTTATGATAGAAATGTAGAAAGTATAGCAAAGAAACAAGCAGACAGCTTAGAAATAGCCAAGAAAGTGGAACCTAATAGAATTGCCAAGAAGGAGGAAGCTTTTTTTTTTTGATTAAACTTCGTATTTGTGTCGTTCTTTTTGTCTTTGTCGTGGTCTTCGCTTTGCAAGGGTTCGACAGGTAAGTTGCGTCCCGCCTCCGGCTGAGTGACTGAGTGTTTGTCCGGCTGTGCGAGTGGCCGTACGCGTGCTTCTGGGGACGCTAGGGGTGGTACGCGACACTGATAAATGTTGATGATAGTTGATGATAGTTAATGATAGTTGTTGATGATCGTTGTTAGTTGTTGTTGATGATGGTTGATGTCGATGATTGTTGTCGAAGAGAGTTGTTGATGATAGTTGTTGATAGTTCTTATTGATGATTCTTGTTGCTGATTGATGATGATGATGAGTGTTGATGAAGGTTAATGATGATTGATGATGATGATGATGATTGTTGCTTATGAAGGTTGTTGATGGTTGTTGATGAAGATTGTTGGTGATTATTGATGGTTGTTGTTGATGGTAGTTGATGAAGATTGTTGTTCGTGTTTATTGATGGTTGTTGATGATTCATGATTGTTGTTGATAGTTGTTGATTGTCGGTGAAGGTGGTTTTCTTGATTATTAATAATGATTGTTGTTGATTGCTTTATGTTGATTGCTGGTGGTTTTTCATGATTGAAAAAGATTGTTGATGATTAATGATGATTGCTGTTGATGGTTATTGTTGATAGTCAGTGGTGGTTGTTGTTGATTGATTATTGTTAGTGGTTCTTCTAATTGGTTATTACTGCAGTTAGTTAATACAGCGAACAGCGAACAGCGAACAGCCAACAGCCAACAGCCAACAGCCAACAGCCAACAGCCAACAGCCAACAGCCAACAGCCAACAGCCAACAGCCAACAGCCAACAGCCAACAGCGAACAGCGAACAGCGAACAGCGAACAGCCAACAGCCAACAGCCAACAGCCAACAGCGGACAGCGGACAGCGGACAGCGGACAGCGGACAGCGGACAGCGGACAGCGGACAGCGGACAGCGGACAGCCGACAGCGGACAGCGGACAGCGGACAGCCGACAGCCGACAGCCGACAGCCGACAGCCGACAGCCGACAGCCGACAGCCGACAGCCGACAGCCGACAGCCGACAGCCGACAGCCGAC
>SRHC01002935.1:0-15634 GCA_004794325.1 Pomacea maculata | reverse complement strand
TGGTTTTTCATGATTGAAAAAGATTGTTGATGATTAATGATGATTGCTGTTGATGGTTATTGTTGATAGTCAGTGGTGGTTGTTGTTGATTGATTATTGTTAGTGGTTCTTCTAAATGGTTATTACTGCAGTTAGTTAATACAGCCAACAGCCAACAGCCAACGGCCAACGGCCAACGGCCAACAGCCAGGGTGGTGCTCTGGACCTGGCGAGGGTGCGGTGCCATGCCAGAATCCCCAGCCCTGCCTTCCAGCCAGGGTGGTGCTCTGGACCTGGCGAGGGTGCGGTGCCATGCCAGAATCCCCAGCCCTGCCTTTATGCCCCCCCTTTCCATCAGCCCCTCCTCTCATTGGTAGGACTGTGCCATCATGGGTTGGTAGGAAGCCGGTGACTCACCGGTGACTCTGACTCACCACACGGGGTCTGAAGTGAAGGGTGCTCTGGTTAGTCTGGTTAGTCTATGCGATGATACACATACCGTTGTACAATATTTCTCATTATACCTTAATAAGAAATAGAGATTAACAAGAGTCGAAGAGACACTTACTTTTATCGCCACCTTGTTGTGGCCACTAGCGGACCATATGTATATGTGGGTGAGGCTGGGTGGACAGCGTGTTTCTAAAACTTACAACTGTTCTAAAGAAGGAAATTTAGAAATAAACAAATTTACAATAAAAGCTAATGGATTAAAAAAAAAACACAGTATGTCTTCAAACTTAATTATTTTGAGAACGTTTCAGTAAAGTGTCTTGTTTTTTGTTTTATAAACTGGCATGATAAATAAAAAAATTTTAACAGATAGCTGCTGACGTTTTATTACTTTTCATTAGTGATGTTGGTAACTCTACATTTTAATCACAGATTAAAGAGACGAAGCTACCCAGACAATGCCTGATAATATTTACCCACTTGGTATTGCCCCAGCCCCTGGACTGACATACCCGAGCTAGCACGCAGCCCAAACATTCAGCTGTCTTTCGGAAAGTCAAGCGACAATGCCCGAAGATCCGTAAAGAACTTTGTGACATTCCTTCCTTCCACACAAAAGCAATAGCAAACTTATCCACTCAGGATTTTTTCCAAGTGCTCTCCCACCTACAGACCCCACCACCTGACTATGACCTGATAAAAACTATCTGACTGTAAAGGTTCTATTTGAGTAATGGACTAGTCGGCGGAAACTTGTTCTATAACTTTTAGCATCTGGACCACCTAAGTGCTGTGCCGAGCTTTCTAGTGCTACCTGTCCACCTTCCCCTCCTGCATTCCATCCTCCCTCCCACAAAGACAGCCACACGGACAACGGACGTCCTGCCTCTGTGCTGCTGAGCAGTGGAGCTCTCTTCCTCATCACATTCGTAATAATAAATTTTCTTATTATTGATTCCATGTCTGTTGGTAGACAGTCTGCAGCAGTTTGTATGGCGCTGTGTACATATTATGGGCAGCACAGCCAATTCCTGATAGTTGACACTGTATACTGTATACCATACTACACAGTGTGAGAGCTCTCGACAGAAAGATGGATAGTTTTCAGGGAAATTGATTCTGAGTTCTTTCTGCAGCAAACAAAATCATATAAACATTCTCCTTGCATATATATATATACACACGTGCACTTTCGTCCACTGTAAATAAACACATCAAACGCAATAAGACATTGAATAATTTCATTAATTTTTTTCGATTTTATTGTTTTCATCGAACAATTCACACGATCCACACAGCTATATGCCACTGATTATAAACTTCAGGTAACCATTCAACAAGACTGAGTTCCAGAAGACTAATTCCCATACACAGACACTAATCAAAGGTATCACCATGGTAATGAGGGTAAAGGTCTGAAATTATGCACACCTTTGTTTGTTTGTAGACACTAATGGCGGTAAACAAAACATTCAAATATTCCATAATTAAGCCACCTGAAGTGCATGTGTTCATGCTTTTCAATCTCTTTCTATATTAATGTTAAATTCGTGCAAGGCCAACAGGCTGGACAGATATAACTCTATCGTGCCGGAAGGCTTTTCTACTAGGTCACATTACCAGTCCGCATGGAAATCCACCGCTTTCAAAAAATCATTAAAAAATAACTATAAGAAATAGAAAAAAAATTTTAAATGATAATAAGAGATTGAACTTAGTAAAACAAAAATATTCCTACGTGAATCCTGCATGAATAGTCAATTTTTGGTAATCCAAAGCAAAATAAGGTAGGTGTAATTGAATTTTCAAAAAATTTTCACACAGGGATGCACAGAATATATCATGCTAGCACAAGTTACACTTCCAGGAATCACACTTTGATAACTGTATATAAACTTGAAATGATTAAACATTGTTCTTGTCCAAAAAAAAATCAGATTGATGCATTTAATAATATTATTATCGGTACGCTAAGAAGCTACAGAGCGGCGCAAAAAAAAAATCACTATTGAGCACCGAGTGCCTAATTTTCACCCGTGTTAAAAAATTTATATCTGTTAAACTACAAAAAAGACAAACATATGTGATACGCCGTTTAAAAGAGCATTTTAAACACATTTGCCTGGTGTTAATTTCAAGAATTATAGGCTCTGATTTCTTGTAGTAAGCTCACATGAAAGATAGTAAATGTTTAGATTTCACAAGCCGATCGGAATGTCACACGTCAGAAATTAAAGAAAATTTTTTACATGATATATACAAGCATAAAGTACCAAAAAAGATCATATTTTATTAGAATATACATTAGAATTTAATATTACTCACTGTTTTCTTCACATTTTCTGTTGTTTGAGTAGAAATCCACGTCAAATCGAGCGACCCGCAAAAATTTCAATATGGCGCTCACGTGTAAACAAACTATACTCTGCAGAAATCACGAATTAACACATGATTGGTTGAATTATTCAGCCTTTAAAGGGAAGCAATCGTTGGAGGAACAAGTCCTGAAGGTTCCCATGTTTTCTCCCTTGTTTATTCGCTTATTTACGCGTTGTACGTGTCTTAAAAAAATACAACAATGCATCTCCCACCGGTGGGTGACCCGCAAGCCTGAGAAGCCGCGGTGAACTCACACCGGTGTCCTCTACGGCACGATAGAGATAAAACTTAATTTCAGTGGCTCGTGACGTGGGTGCATGTCCTGGGCACGTGACCACCCACGTGACCCACCCACCCTGCCTTGCAGCCGTGGTGGTGCTCTTGCCCAGTGGTAAAGCCAGGCCGACCCACCCACCTTGCCTTTCAGCCGATTCGCTGCGTGTACAGGTCTAGGCTGTCAAGAGCGGGAGTCGTTAGCGGTGCGTGTTCTGCTTTTGTGTATTACAAGTGAAAACCAGTGTTTGCTGTGACGGTCATCCCTTGCACAATCATTGCGAATGATCGATTAGATATCGAATAGAGAAAAAAAAATGATTAAAGTCATCATTGTATCTGGTGTAAACGCTACTACGCCGACTCCCCACACCGCCTTTTGTAAATTTCGGTCTGTTAAGCAAACCTGTAAATAAGCTGCATCCATTAATTTTTTTTAAATCTCTACTTTATTCACAAATAAACCACACTGGTTTATAAGCCTCAATTTTATCCATATTTTTCAATGGCCAGGTCAGCTTTCCTCGTACGCATTTTGTCTCGTTTTCGGCATGATGAGGGTGTGTGGTTGAGCAAATTATCTGAACTATTTAATTAATGCAGCCTTGATTTAAAAATGTAAGCAGTTAACACCGTAATAACGTGAATATGGGGCTCATCGAAAAATTAATACGATTCGGCGAAATCTTGATTGTTGTTTTAAACCGCAGGGCTCAAAGTCGGCTTATAAACCGAAATTTATGGTATTATATTCTTTATCTGTATTATCTCTCTATGTTTTAATTAGTGTATTATCTGTGTATTAATGTTTCTGGTGTATGTGCATTACGAAAAAATTTTTAAAAAAGTTTTTCACCTATAATACAAAAACTTAGGGAAGTGTAGATAAACAATTAAATAAAAATTCAACCCAGTGAAGTGGAAAACAAAAAACCTGTCAAGGCATCAGAAGATCAAATTTGTCCACAATCAGTGCCATTAACTTAAGCCGCCTCCTCCCCACTTCCACGTCCGTCTTCACTGAAAGTCTCTTACAATGTCACATTGTCTAGTGCACAAAACTCTGTTGAAACTATTAAACACGAGTGACTATAATTACATAAGTGTGCGCCCCTGCGCAGTGACAGAGATAAAACATTGTAACTAACAATCCATGAAGAAAATCGGTTTTGCAGGTACCGCCTGCTGCCTGGAGATGACTGAACAAAACACGCTAAGTGTCTGGGGTTCACAGTAATATCTGTCAGGAGGTGAAACCCGTCAAGACCAATGGCCAGATTCCACACCATCCGACGCTTTGGTCATAAAGTTTCGCCCCAAAAGCGCGTGCACGAGGATGAAGCTTGCCAGTAGCACGCGCGGTCGTAAACGCCTCGACAGATCAGGCTTGATACTTTATTTAAGCTGTCTGTTGGCTTATCGTCTTTAGTGATAGCCATCTCGATCCTATCCAAGTGAGACAGCCTATACCCTTCAAGTGATGGGTAGTCGTTTTCGCGAACACGATAGTCCCAAGCCGTGACCGGTATTTTCACCGTGGAAAACCTTCGCCCAGTTTAGCTGGATGTAGTTCCTAACCCTAACCTTCTTCAAGTATTACTAATCCTTGAGCGTATAAGTCCACTCAATCATAAGGACACGCGGATTCGAACCTCCCTCCCCATTGAGTAATTGTGCTCAGTTGAAGAAGAAGCTACAGATCACCAGTCATTGGGGCACACAATCGGTACAAACAGCGGCATGTGAAAGCAATCACCGTGCAACAAAAAGAGGCTCTTTTTATTGGTTAATGACAAATGTATGGATCAGCATGTCATTCCAAATCACAAAACAGCGCATAACATCTTTAAACATCTGATAACCTTCGCATGAGGTCACGGATCGAGCGTCCGGTAGTGTTGTGGTTAAAACAATTCTTTGTTGCTACCGCAGTGAGTGGTCCTGGTTCAGATCTCATCTAGAGACACTCTCTGTGGGTGACACCTGTTTTGCGGGTTGTTTTTTTTTTTCCCAAAGTACTTCAGTTTCCTCCCTCCTTCCTTTCCCCCGATTAGTGCGAAATCACTTCTTGGTGTAAGTATACTTTATTTCTCATCAAACCAACCACCAACCATGCAACCACCCAACTAACCACGCGATTTCACAAGGAGCAAGCTGTCTGGCTAGTTTTCTGCTGACAACTGATTTTCAGCATCTGGACGAGCATTTGCGAAACAATTTAAAATGATGACATTGTTCAGAGTTCTGTACTGAAGGTGAACAAATAAGTCAACTTTTACATGTCTACGCTTATAGCCGCATGTGCTTCAAAGACTGCATGCATGCTCGACATAAAGTTTAGCCATGGAGATCACGATCCTCAAAGACGTCTTTCAGCCATTAAAGTCTATCATTCTCTCCTTTCTTTCTTCCGAGGGGTAGTCAACAAAGACATAGTCTGCATTTTCTCTGCGTGATAAACCGTCTCTAACGCTTTCGTTGCTGTGTCGAGAGTGCACGCTGGCTAGCCGAGACCTCGTTCGCTGTCGGCTTCATATATCGATCTCGCCTTTTATGACAGATAATAAAGTAATTTTTCTGTCACTTCAGTCTGCCTTTAAAAATAAAACAAAGAGCATTTTTAAATGCTGAATTTTGTTTTAAAATAGTTTTAGGTTTTAAAAAATTATATCGACGTTGCTTAGTCGGCTCGCAGCTTCTCTAAGGAAAGCTTCCGGTGCGTAGATGGGGTCACAGAAAATTTTTATGCCTTGGAAGAGTGTAAGAAGAAACGAACAACATTTGCGAAGATTTTCAGTTTCATTTCTTGTAAGCATACGAAATATGCAAGAAAATATTTCTTGCATAATTAAGCTTATGGTATATAAAAGTGATTATTTTCTGTAGCAATATTTATTTTTGTAGTTGTTTACATTCCCCTGGTAAACCGTTTCTACGTGCTTTACCTCAAAATACGGTAAAAACTTGCAGGATTGAATACTCATGTTTTCCACTTTAGCCCTGGAATTTCAGGTTAGTAATGCATGCACCTAGTCAATAACTGGAATTTTGTTTCCTCGATAAAAGTGAAACATAAAACAGATTTCAGTTTTTATTTCTTTGCCAAGAGCCGACAGTGCAACTTATTGAGCAAATGTAGCAATTAACCAAAGCTCTAGCACGGACGTAGGACTTTAACGTCCGTGACTTAAGGAATTAAAGATAAAAGAAATAAGAGATGCATATAATTCCTGCACTTTTCAGACTGATGTGAACATCAAAACGAAATCATTTTCAAAATCCTTCTCATCTTCTCCCTGTCAACAATCGCTTTCGCTTTTTATCCCTCAGTCACCTCGCACCCTTGTCCAATTTTCTTGCATCAGGCATATACAAGCATTCACATATTTGTGCAGAAACTGTCCTGTATATTGCATACATCAGTTCCATATCAAGTTTATAAATATACCGGTCACTTTCTCTGTAATATAGTAGATAATATATAAAAATCATAACAGATTTTATTTCTGTTGGCAGGTTCCAACATGTGAACAACTGATTAAAAAGTCTGTTCATTAAAGAAAATCATCTGGAAAGAAAAGAAGGAGAGAGGAAAGTGAAGAAAGAGCACTTGTCAGTGCTTTTCATTTCTGTCCGAAATGGAGAATACATGGCCACCGAATGTACCAGATACTCTCCTGGAAGTTTGTATTCGTTATTGTGTAAAAAATCTAGATCTTATTGCAACACGAGAAAAGTTATACCAATGTCCTAAATTAGCTACCATGGATGTTGAAGATACAGACTGTTTAAATGTGGATCATGATTTGCTGTATGGAAAGTATGAAATAAGACCAGGTGTTTTTTTAACTAAAAACATGTGTGATCGCATGGTGGACATCCTCACTGAGGAACATGGCCCCCTGACGGATGATATTTTGGCCATGTTCTCCAACAGTCAAGCTGCGCAGCTGAGCTGCATTGATCTTCGACACTCAGATGTCACATGTGAAGGTTTGCAGGCACTCCGGTGCCAACCACTTACAGAGCTTTCCATGCATTGTCAGTGGAGCTGTTTTCCTGTTATAAAAGCTCTCCACAGAACACTTCGATCTCTACGCCTGGACAAAATGGCAGCTGTGGTGGATCCTATACACCTGAGACCTCTGGGTCTGTACGATCGGGGAATATCAGGAGTGATAAGTGCAGGATTGGAACAATCAAGGGAGTCTAGTCCAATATCTGTATTTGATGAGGATAGCCAGTTTTTTGCACTTACTTGCCCCAATCTCCGCAAACTTGTGCTCCAAGACCTGAAGCTTGTAGGCTCACCTTTAGCAGAGAGCTTTGTGAAGATCATGCTGAGCCCTCTGGGGCGGCTGACACATCTAAGTCTGGCAGGAACGTCGGTTCAGCTTGAACAGCTTGACTGCTTTGGAACTTTAACTGGACTAGTCTCCCTTAATATCTCCAACATTCCCATTTCTGACTTCCCAACTGTTCTACAGAACCTGTCGTGCCTGTCCAACCTGAGGTAAGGTGAACAAAACTTATATAAATAAAGTGTTATAATAACCATTTAAAAGTTTGATTTATGCTATATTATACTATTAATCAACATATGCTATAATATGTACTACAAAGGACTGTTAACACTAGATTAGCAGCATGCATCATTTGATGCAAGTTGTATTGTTGAAGCTTACTGTGGAATTGAAAATGCAGGCAAAACCCAACAATTATTTTGATGTCTGTATGATACAGCTGCTGAAACCTAGAACAGTTGCAAGCATCAATTGACATAGCATGAAATGATAGTGCTCTATACACAGCTGTGTACTAAAGGACCATAGTCACAGTTCACAATGCAATCTCACTCTTGAGTGTTCTTTAACATTTTATTTTGCAAATTTTGGTCAAGCATATACAACGAGCAAGAGGTGTTTGCACACATCACACATAGTAGCAGTTTGGTTACAATGGCAAGCAGTTTTCTACTCCAGATATCATATTTTGGGGGATGGCTGAATGGCTTCTGAAATATTGGCTGATATTGCTACAGAACTATAAAAATTTAAATTGTTCCATCTATAATCCCAGCCATAGAGTGTCAGTTGACACATGTAGGGTATACCAAAATAGCCCCCAGTTCAGTTTAATTTTAAATATTTTGTCATTTGAAGTTCGAGTGAAGTAAAAGTCATCACAGGAGTGTCATTGAGCATTGTCCCCAAAACAGGTTTACAAGTTTCATTTATGGTGAAAAAAAAATTTCCAGCTTGTAAAGTAATCACTTTCTTTTGATTTTTTTCTTTCTCTAAGGCATCTTGACCTGTCCCAGGGAGATGAGGATATTATTCCAGTCATCTACAATGACTCTGACAACTACCTTAAAGACATCATGAGCACTTTTCCAGCTCTTGTGTCTCTGGACTTGTCGGGCACCAACCTTGCAGGATTTGAATCACCAGATTATGTCAGCCATCGTATGGAAGCTACCAAAAAGTATAGATTTTAATTTAAACTTTATTTTGTTGTTGTTTTCATTACTTTATCTATAGTAACTGATCATGAATCAGACAAAATATGATATCTTGTACAACTATCTCTGGTTTGCAATGTTTTATTTATATGATTTAATCTAGGTCAAAACAGAAATGACCTGAAAACCCTATGATCACAATTATTAAAGGTGTGTTTGTTACAGAGAGAAAAAGAAAGAAGAGAGAAGCTCTATACCTGGTCTAGAAGGTCGACATCTGGAATTTCTTGGACTACTGGGCTGTGCATATGCAGCTTGCTCTCGCAGCAACATTCCGGCCTCAAGGGTATTTTTCATTAACTTATTTGTGATGTCATTTGAGAAATAAATTTCCCCATGTCTAACTTTATGGAAAATTTATTCCATTTCTGAATGCAGCAGTTCCTTTGCAATGACAATATTTTCTAAGTAGAACATTTTCAAAATACCTGCAAGTGCAGCATTTAGTCAATAGCTAATGCTCATCTTGGCATTTCAGTACCTCATGATTGAGTGAAAATAGCATATACAAGATGGATCTGAGATTTGCAACTAGTCTTTTAATAAGAAAGCACAGTGCAGGTCAGATGAATTGTGAAATGTTATGCTTACTTCATTTGTTTCTAATTCCTCTGATTGGGTCAAACTTGTTGCAGGTGACTGGTGATGCTAATGCCAGCCAGGTATTGCTGGCTGTTCATGTGTACATAGATAACCATTGGCTGCTCATCAAGTCTCTCAATGATCTTTTTAATCTTTTCCGTTTCTCGACAGTGCCAAATCACCGCATTGCACTTGAGGTGAGTGTTGATTTAATTTTTTTTTCATTGTCCCTCTTCTCTTTGATTCTCTCTCTGTGGACATATATCTAAATGTCTGTTTTATTTAAAGCCACTTTAAAGAGAAAGTACAATAAAAATCTCCTCCTTAAGTTTGTGCTCTATTATAACTTTTTTTGGCAGATGTCACATGATGATAAAAATTAAGTACAACTCTTTTTAAATACTGCTTCTGGTTGACCATTTACTGTATATTACTACTTTCTGGAAAAACATAAAATAAATTAGTACATTTTGAAAGATACTGCTTGTTTATTGTTGTCTCTTTGTTTAGCTGTGCACATCAATCAGAAGTCAGATGTTTATAAAAATAAGATTCTTATGACTGTCTATGCTTTGTTGTAACTCTTTGCAAAAACCACTTTTAAAAAATTCTCCCCTCCTCAATTGCCATACATGACTACACAGAGACACACTCTGTCACTCACTTACCCACAGAAGTGTTAGTCCAGTATTGATTTTACAAGAGTTTTAGTTTTATCGATGCCCAACTGCTTGTTTGCATAAAAGGCCTGCCTGCCAACAAAGTCTTTTTGTCGCAGCGCGAGCATTACGTCATTTAACCATATCATCCTTTACCCTTAGTAACACAGTGCACTTTCTTATTTTTAATTTTTTATGTGTACTTCATGAAGTATGTAATTTTATGTAAACTTATTACTACACTACTGTCACAAAAGTACATTTAGTTTTTAATTGTAGTGAACAGAATGTGGCAATTTAAATTTGAAATTCACGGTAAAGAGTGATTTTAGGCCTTGGTGGTCTGCCGTATTTTTACTTTAGTAAAGTTTTCTGCAGTCCAAAATACTTTGAGAACCACTGCTATAGAATGTTTACTGCAATGCAAATATTTTTTAAAAGGCTTCTTCAAGGCTTCTTCACCTTCTCACTTTTCTGTAGCATACATCAATATATCTGTTTTGTCTAGTAATATGTCTAGGTCATGTCTTGCATTGTTGGAACATACCCTTGCGTGGATGCCTGTACTTACCTGTAGTCATAAACACTTCATCAAACTTCAGTCACAGTTGAATCAGTGGCGATAAGTTAGGCATTTGTTGCTCCATCCAAACTCAATTTTGTTCTAAGAACATTCATTTTATGTCTTACATGGCCATAACATTTCCTGTTTGACTGTGCCTGCTAACAGCTCCCTATAAATCAGATTCCAGATAAAGTCATCAGTGACATATTAACTTCTAAAAACCAGTACCCTTGGGTTTCAAGTAGTTTGATATTATCTTCACATAAACATGATGTCTTTATCACACTCTTAGGCCATCCTGGCAGCTATGAAAAACTACCCTGCAGACAGTAGTATACAGATTGCTGGCAGGTGAGCTTTCATCTCTCATGAGGGAATATTTATGAACATTTTTATCTATCATTCCTACAAAACTCTAGAGTTATCTATTTTATTTTAATTTGAGGACAACTCTTCATATTTGAATTTGCATTCCATTGTTCTCCTTACACGTAGAGATTGATATAGATGCTGAATAGACATTGCCAGGTATAGATATCTGGTTTACGAGTTCCTCCTGAAAACCAAGGTCACAGTCATTAAAAAATTAACTGCTGCTTTGAAGACGTGGCTAACATATGTGATCTCTGTCTTGCAGTGCCTCCTTGTTCTATATAGCCAAAGGTGACCAGAAGAAGTGCATTACTTACAAACATAAAAGGTTAGTTATTACAATAGTTTGTGAACATGTGGTGAGGGAGGCGTGTTTACAGAAAAACAAAGGAAAAAAGTCAGATAAGAAATAACTAGGAAAAGCAATAATAGCAAATATTCCAAAAAAGCACTGGATTGAATAAAGTTATCTCGTATTGCACAACACAGTGAACAGAAAAAAGGATTGGGATGATTGTTAAAAATCATAATAAATACTAATTTTGTTGTCATTTGTCAAGGTTACTGATCATCAATACCCTCTTCTGTAAATTTTCCCCATCCTTCCAGCATTGCTGTAGTACATGCTAATAAGGAGAAAATGCTTTATTATGAAGATTGGTTCAAAAGTAGGGAAGCTTTCTCACCTGTTTTTAAAATTTCAGTACATTATCATAATGTTTCTTTTGCTGTTAATGGGGTCTAAAGTTAGCTTTATTTTAAAGACGTCCATAGGGATTTGTGGGGTAACATACAGTTTAAGAGGCAGAAATTTATACCTTCTTGATAATCCCAATAGAGGGATGGAAAGGATATAACACTGATTGACACTGACCTATACAGTAATGTAGATGGCTAGCACACTATGTTAGAATGTAGGAAAGATTTCAGAACCAAACCTTTTGAAATGTTCATTCTCTTCAGTTATCCTTCTAATACTTTCTACTCCTACTATACATGAAAATTCTCAATATTAATATTAGTATCTTACAAAATGTGTGAAATGTCAAATTCTGCCATACTGAAGCATTGTGCTTGTTCAGTTAAGTACATTTAAGCATCTGCATTAAATCTGTATCTGTTTCTTATTTATTTCTTATTATTTATTTTTAGAGCCATGATATCTCTCCTCATAAAGGCCATGAGAGAACATCAACCAGAACAAACAGTATGCACATTTTAAATTTCTTGCTAACACAGTAGTGTGTGTATGCAATGGATGAGGTGGATGGCTGTTTGTATGTGGCTGGTTGAAGTTTTCCTGAACTCAGCACAGTTCACTTGAACAGTTGCGGTCAAAAAATCACATTTACTGAATGGTTGAGTAGCAAACACTGGGAAAAAGTTAATGGCAAATAGCTTATTTTGCTGGGTTTTTTTCAGTTTTCTGTTCTTAGCATAATGATTTCAGTTTTAGTTGATAGATACAAAGATAAGCACCTCTTGTTTCAGATGATGAGGAATGCCTGCTTGACACTTTGCCATCTAAATTTGCCTGATGCTGTGGTGAGTTTGGTTACCTGGAGAGGTTAGGAAGGTGGGTGGAGGGGAGGATATTTTGTAAGGACAGTCAGGAACAGAAGATTGCTCTGCAACAGTTATGCTTTGCCTTAAGAACTGGGAAGATCAGAGTTAGTTTATTCATTTTGTTTTAGTATTTTCAGTGTACAATTGCATTCCTGCTGTTTGGTCAGATTTAAGCTTAATCAAACATTTTGATGACCAGGAGTTTCTGTGCACCTGAAATGTCTTTGTATGAGAGTATTCGCATCATGATGAACTGTCTTTCTCTGAGTGTTCACATCATAATGAACTATGTGTGAAAGTGTTCACATCGTAATGAAATGTCTTTGTTGAGAAATGTGTGCTTGTTAATTATTATGACCACTTTTCTATCTTGCAGATGTTTTGCTATGAGCGGTTAGTGGATGTCTTGCTCTCCATGCTGCGTCATGACTACCGCGATGAGTTTATCCACCGCCTGGGGATCTTCCTGTTGAATTGCCTGGCATGCCAAGTTGATGGAAAAGAAAAGGAGCTGGTTGGCAACATGGGCGCTGTTGATGTGAGTCACTTTAGTAATGTTTGTTTATTTTATTTGTTTTGTAGTGTTTTGGGTTTTTTTTTTGTTTTTTGGTTTAGTTTTTTTTTTTTACATTGTGTCATTTTGGTTTATGCAGACAATGCTCAGCATCATTGAACGCAAGCTGAAGGGAGGTGACTGCGATGATGTGCTGGAAGTAGCATGGAGCACATTATGGAATGTGACAGGTGAGCCTAGTGAGATCGCAGCCTTTTGGCTCAACACTATTGGATACAGTGGACTACCTTATGTATTTTATGTTCTCATGAGTGTTGTGATATATTGATTTCTTTGTCATTAACAGTGTGTGAGACTGTTGTTAGAAATGTATCAAAGTGTTCATGCTTTAGACATTTTCTGGTGGTTTTTGTGTGTGGCATGTTAATGCTTTAAAATATAATGTTTCTGCGCAGATGAGACACCTTCCAACTGTCATAAGTTCATGATAAAGGGAGGAATGGAGCTGTTTTTGCAGTGTCTTCAGGTATGTCACCATCAGCATCATGCAGCAAGAAATAAGCAAAATACACTAGGATGAATTTGACTATTCTCTTCAGTTTGTTGATTTCTAGTATTGATTGGTTTATTAGGACCCTATCCAGGTTGCGGTTGTTTGGTTTTTTTTGTCACTATGAAAGCATTTGCATTTTATAATTGTCTTATATTGAATGGGCTTTGTCTGTCATATTTAGTTGAAAATTAGCCTAATTTCTTAGAGCATGCAAGAGTTTTCTATTAATTTTATATTTCATATTAATTTCATGAATTTTTTTTATTGTCTCAACAGAAATTTAATGACAAGCCAGAGCTATTACGAAACATGATGGGACTAATGGTAAGAAATTGTTTTTAAATAATTAGATATATTTTTTCATATAATGTGTAATGGGAGCTATTTTTGACAAGCAAATGTTTGTCAACTTAAAATCTTGAAGGTAAAAACTTCAGTTTTATAGCAAATGAGCTTTGATGCCATTTTACTTCATGTGTAAATATCATTGATATTTGAACTGAGTAGTGAGAACTAAAAGTTGTAGTTGGTTTTTTTTTCCCTTATAATATTTTCAGGGCAATATTGCTGAAGTGGACTGGCTGAGGCCCAAACTGATGTGCGAAGAATATGTTAATGTCTTTAGGTCAGTCTGCTGGAGTATTTCTGTTTTGAGTTTCAACTTTTTAAATGGTGAAGCACTTAAACAAACTTTTTTCCTGTGTAAACTGTAATGATGTTATTTCCCTTTAGCTCAAGTATGAGTATGTTCATCTGAATCTCACAAATATCTTCATATTCAAGTGTAGACATTTTTACTTGTTATTGTTAAGTGAGCTGTTGGAGTCGACAAGTGATGGCATTGAGGTCAGCTACAACGCATGTGGCGTACTGTCACATCTCTGTTTTGATGGACCACAAGCCTGGATGATACCAAGGCCCTCTCGCTCTGAAGTGCTGGCTAGAATGGAGCAAGCTATCAACCGGTGGCCAATAAATTCAAAGCGAAACATTAATTACAGGTAGCTAGCTGTGTTCATGGCTTATTTTACTAACACTAAATGAATCACAGTATATAGGGGTGGTTGTGCATGTGGTGGTGTGGAAGGTTGTGTGTATGGAAGGGGATCTGCATTTTCCCCTTTTTGTCATTCCTGAATAATAATAAAGTATTTATAAAACACATCTCTCCCAACTTTTCAGTGATGCTGCATTTTAGAAAATTATTAAAAATCTTTCTCACGTGTACACAGAAGGAAGAGGGTGGGCATAAAAGAAAATTGTAGTGTAACACAAAGACAACGGTGATGTTATTATCCTGTTGATGAATTAAGCAGGAGATGATTAAAGTTGTCCATTCCTACAGGATTCCTTTAAACTACTCAAGAATTTCGAGTTACAATTTAGCCTGAAATTAGTGAGATATTTGGTTTAACTACCTGGGGATTATAGCTGTAGAACACTCATATGACAGTCTTTGTAACTTAATGTTTATAAATATGCAGTTGCTTTTCCTTTGTTAATCTTTTATCAACACGGCTGAATACAGGTACTAAGAAAACTGGGGGGGTCTTTTTACTTTGTTTGTTTTGTTTTCACTCTTTTGCACAGGTCTTTTGAACCAATCCTCCGGCTGGTGGCATATTTTGAGACACCACAAGTTCAGCACTGGGCAGTGTGGGCCCTCTGTAATCTTACAGCAGTCTCCCGTGAGTGGTGTTAACTGTCAGCATACTACAAGATCTTTTTTTCTGATTAAGATTGAGCCCTTGCTCATTTTGGGGTAATGAGAAATAATCGGTGTGAGGCCCCCATTAAAATAGTGACCATTAGGAGAGCAATCATCAAAAACAACAATTTGAAGACTAAATGAGTTTCTTCCCTTTTAAATGCCTATATATGCTTTTTTCTTGTGAAAAGATGGCCAGTCTGCTCTGTAGTAAGCAGCATATTTTCAAGAGCTCTGTGAGAAGTATGGGGGTGGGGTTGCAAACCAAATAGATTTCATACTATATTCAACCTGACCTGCATAGTTATTGGAACATTGACGGGCATTATCTTTAAATCTGAGAGATTTATATATAGAGATTCAAATATATGTATATCTGCAAACATATGTAACGAAACCAGCAGAAGAAATTATGAAATGTGTTTCTTATGCGTGTAGCGGAAAAGTACTGTCGCCTACTGGAGCGTGAAGGCGGGCGAGAGGCCCTCACCAGGGTGGTCAGCTCTCAGT
>SRHC01002934.1:413202-538563 GCA_004794325.1 Pomacea maculata | reverse complement strand
ACTCGCTAGTACAACCAGCCTCTCAGTGCCCACAAGCTTGGGTCAGTCGTGGCAGAGCATACAACCGGCACCTTGCCTCACAGCACAGACTCCAGCCGTCTTCTAAAAAAAAAAACTCTCCGCTCTACTCAGCGCCTTGGTAACAAATCTCCCACCAGCAGCGACCAGCCCTCAAGCAAACCTCACGTGACGTAGCAAGACTGTGACGTCAGGTGCTGCTACAGAAAACGGGCGAAGGCCTTGACCTTTTCCCGCGAACCGGACAAAAATAGCCTGAAAACACACGTTAACTGTCGTCTGCTGTCAGCTACCTCTCCAATACAGGAGCGTCCCCCCGCGCTGAGAGAGATGCAGACGTAGACGAAATCATGACACGCGACACTCTTTAACATATTATATTATTCAGATTTACAAACTGTTTGACAAACGCAAGGTTCTATCATAAAGGATTAAGACTTGAACGTCTGTGAGCATAGCATAAAACACGGTCACTCGGAAAAGTAATGAACTCAGAGATGAGGCCAGAATGTCTATATAACAGTTACAATAAATTGAAGTTTCAGTACATTCCAACTGTTCTTATACGCACGCACGCACGCACGCACGCACGCACGCAGGCACGCATAAAATACGACAGGAACATTGTACCGAAAGATTGCTTCTTTTTCATAAACAGCAAGTATAATTAAGCTCTTGACAGTAGCACTCAATAAAAATATATCGGAATAATATCTTAGTAATAACTAGTTGTGGAAAATAAACAAACACAAAACAAAGCATACAGACAAAGTACAAACACACCATTTCTACAAAGGCCCGTCAATAAAAATTTAGTAAGGTTTGTGATAGCATTTTATCAGACATGTAACATATCTCGTAGCATTTGACTAAAATGAAGCCAATCTGAGTCTGCTGCTTCAGCTGTGTCAGCTTCTACAGTACATTTCTTAAACTTGAAAAAAAAATTAGTTCATTTGGAGATCATACAGACTTTGTCTTTTCACGCTTAAATTGACTGGGACACCGTTTTCAAGCGCTCGAAAAAAATTCTACGCCATGAGTTGATTACAGGAGCAAAACCTTTTTTCTAACCAAATAGGTCAGAGAATGTAAATAACAAAGTAGATATATTTTACCAGTGTCTATTAATAATTGTCAAAAACTAAGCAGTGTATCTGGTATGGCCTTTAAACCATACCAGACTAGTGATTTGTTTAGTTACCACTGCACAGAGGTTGAATAACATCTGTCTACGCACACAGAAATTTCATTCCCGTAAATTCCTAAGACCTAACATACGGCAACCTGAAACATAGCAATGCCCTACATGTCCATATTTATTTACTCGTTTCAAGTTTTTCAGTTAAAAAAAAAAGACTCAAAATGTTTGCTCTCGTAAAATCCTGAAGGCCGTTAAGCTGCTTTATCTTGCTTTGTTTTTATTTCTTCTGATGTCAGTGGGTCTGATCTTCCGTTCACCCTCAATGAGGAATATGTTATAAGCTTTCTTTAACAAATAATTCCCCACAGCTTTCTTCTGGTCATTGGTCCATTTATTGGCAAGAGGATAGAATGCACCACCTTTTTTGTTCACGAGGTCAGATAAACCTATGGAAAAAAATCGTGCTTAATTAACACAAAACAGGAAAAGTAAATGATGCAACTTAAAACCTCATCAAGCCTGAAAACTTCTCTAAAAGTCATGTACATATTGAAAGATCGTTTAAACGAAAAATAATACTCTAAACGTTTTTAACTAATTGTTCCAAATAAATGTTGGTGACAGATTAAAGCAAATATAAGCATCTTGTTTGAACATTCTTCTACAAGTCATTCCAAAATGAGAGAGAAAGCATTTAACTATATCTCGCAGAGAATTACTACTATGTGTCACTAATAGAATTATTAAATGAAAATCTTAGTCCGATGAGAGTACATTGTAAACAGTAATGTGATAAACGAGTCGCAGTTCAAGGGTGAAACCCTTTGATCTGAATGCTGTCCTGTAGAAAATGTATTTCTACTTATTGTCTTTTTTTTTAGGTGTTTAGTGTGTTTAGTATGTTTAGCTAGTGTGTTAGGGCAAATGTTTGATCAGAGTGGTTAAGCAGGGACAAAACATCGTGGGCGGGCCAAGCTAGCACATCTCCTCTGGCTGGCGCGACAACCGTCTCGCTTCCCTGCTCAGCTCCGGTGTCCAGTGTCGGTGTCAACTTCGTCCGAGCATCTAACGTGGACGGCCGCGCTTGACGTACGGCCAGGGGAGATAATTGTTCCACGCCCTTTGGTAGTGGTTTTAGACCACCCTCCTCGGTGGGGAAAAACCCACAGGAAGAAGCGAACAAAGGAGAGAGCAGTGGCAAGAACTTCACTTTTCTGGGTGGCGAGGTGGAGAGCGGCCGACAGAAAGTCCGTCGGGAAAAGGACGTTAAAAGATCCACGGGACTTAGAATCATTACGGAAGTGTGCAGGGCCGCCGAGAGCCAGCCCGGGCCCCGGGGCAGACCTCTCCGGGCCCCTTGTACTTGTAATCGTAAATTATTTTCCCAGTATATAATGTATGTTTACAATTCAAATCTCAATATCTACACTCAAACTCAACTTCTGCATGTGTAATGCTTGGGTGTTCTGTCCTTAGACCTTTCTTTAAAAGAAAAAGAAAAGGAGAAGAAGAAAAAAAAATCCACTGACCAAGGCCGGGCCCCCTTGACAGCCGCGGGCCCGGGTACACCAGACCCCCCTGTCCCCCCCTCTCGTCAGGCCTGGAAGTGTGAACTTTAACTGACGAAACTGTGGACAATGGAATCATTAGGAAAGTGTGAACTTTGACTGACGAAACTGTGGACAATGGAATCATTAGGAAAGTGTAAACTTTAAATGACAAACATATAACAAGTGGAATCATTACGCCAGTGTGAACTTTAACGTGTAAATATTGGAGTTATCAGCGCCCTGCACAGTAGCGAGAAGCGCCAGAAAGCTAAGTTTGAGATTACATATGAAATGCTTGTAAACTATCTTCTTATATATATATATGCACTCTTTGTTAATTATATTCTTGTCATTAGTATTGAAACTTCGTTATTGATCTGTTGTAATTAGGTGTGTGAGCGCATGCTAGATGACTGAATGCAAATAGTTAACCATTGCGCACAGGACCCACGTAACCGTTCATTACATGTCCATTAATTTTTAACAAGGCATTCAAGCAGAAACCGATGTACTATGTTAATTAAACTCCCAGCATTTCTGAATAAAATTAATTTAGCTATGTTTTATTTGACATTAGAGAACATACATTTGTATATACTTCCTGTATCAATACACAAACATCCTACCTCTCCTTTCCTTAACATCCACCCTTCTGCCCTTCATTTCATCGACTTTGCAGCTCTAACTTCTTGTAGCCTGTTCGGCTGCAAGATCCCCTACATGCGTTTATTGATAAGTGCTGAAATGTTTCTCTAATAGATAAAAAAGAACCATACCAATAGCATGAATCATGCAAGCTTCTCGTATGCAGGCTTCACGATCAGTAGCATGGTGAAAGCAGTTTACCATTATTACTCCTGTTTGAGAAGACCACACTTCTAGAATCTTCTTTATCTTGGAATCGACCTACGTGACATACGCAGACACATAAACAGAAACACGCACCAAATACAACGCACAAACTTGCGTAAACAAATTTAATAGCATATGCTATTTATCAAACATTATTTTATGCAGCATGCTCCGAAATATACGACAGACAGAATCATGGTGTTGGACTTCACATAACCTTTTCAAAATGTAGCTGACATTTGTATTAGTTTTAATTGGGCTTTTAGTGCATAGCAGAAATGAAATAACTCAAGCTATAAACCCGCGGTTCTCAAACGGTGGGGCGCGCCCCCCTAGGGGGACGTGATGTGCTTACAAGAGGGGCGCGAAGGTGGTCATATTTTAAAATTTTCATATACCGGTATTAGTGAAATTAGCTTACATTGCTGGCTATAAGGGGGTCACGCGGACGTACCTTTGTTCGTCGGGGGGAGGGGGGGGGGGCTGACACGTCACGTGATCAAGGCCTAACGCTAGCGAGAAAGTGTCTGCATTCTCATAACCTCTTAATACAAATTTTTCGGGATTTGTTTAAGTGTTGAAGTAAGACCTTAAAAGAATCGGACATTCAAGCCCCATCGGGATTGATCAAGTGTAATTCGTCGTTGAAGACGAAGAATTTTGCTGGTTTCCGAAGATTAACGAACACTCTACCTGGTCTACCAGGTAACACGAGCGCACGGAAGTGTAATGTTTCTTTGCCAAATACTGTGGAGTAACCATTATTCGTTCATATTCCTAGATTATTGGATTTGCAATTGGTTTGATTTGAGTTTAAAAATAATTTTTTTATTAGCAATGGTCGAGTCGTTTTTGTGATTCTATATAGCCGCTTGTGTGTCGGTGTTAATGCGCCCATATATTTACTGCCAGACGAACTTCACAAATACAATGGGTGACTTGCCAACTGCGGATATCACTACAGAATCAGATAAGGTATTTGATGTTCGGCCATACGATTTGAACCTCTTGACCCGGCAGACAGCCATACAGTTCAAGACTTGGATCCCCAGCATCGAACAAAGAAATCGTGTGGACAATACAGACTGGTCAGTTTCGCGGATAGCCTATACAGTGATACCTCGGTTCTCGAACGCCTTGACTTTCGACCAAATCGGTATTCGACCAGGAAATTCGAGAAAATTTTGTCTTGGAATCCGAACAAATATTTGGAACTCGAACATCCGAACGTCCGAGATGAGCCGAGTTGAGCCGAATGGCGTTCATTTCGGCCCAGCGCGCCTTGCTTGCGTCATCAGTGTGAGTGCAGAGAGAGAGAGAGAGTCACGTTTTTGTGGAGAGAGTCACGAAATGTGTGCAAAATGGGCAGAAATCGCAAATTTTGTTGAACAACATCACCCTGATAAAGTGGTAGCAAATAGAGCAGTTAACATTTTTAATGACAATGTTATGTCCACTTTCCGCAAAATTTTGCAAAGGAGAAAAAAACAGCAAACAATTGACAAATTCTTCCGTAAAGAAATCAGACAAGCAACTGCAGAGCAAGATTCTGATTCTCCTCAGCAAAAGATACAGAGAACAGAAACACCCGAAGAGCAGTTACCCTCTGTTTTTATTGAAGAGGACTCCCCTTCAAAACAATAACCATCCCCCTTCCCTCCTCCCTCCACATTCATTCCCTCCTGCCATAAAGTTTGGTACAGGTACAGTAAATGAAACACAATTTACTGTACTGTACTGTACTGTACATTTGTTTGTTTGTTTGGTTTTTTTTTTGTTTTAATAAATACACTTTTATTTCTTATTTCTTGTTGAGACTCATGTTTTTCTACATATTATATACAAATTAGGCCAGTAAATAGGCATTTTCTGGGGCTTGGAACGAATTAATCCAGTTTCCATTATTTCCTATGGATTTCATTGCTTCGGTTCTCGAACAATTTGGTTCTCGACCGTCCTCCCGGAACGAATTATGTTCGAGAACCGAGGTATCACTGTATATGTACCTCTTCGAATTAGTAAGCATTAATTTTATTAATATTTTGTTGACATTTCTTTTAAGAGAAAAGTAAGACTACTAAGGGTGTAAGAGAGAAGGAGGGGGGGGGGAGAAAGAGGATAGACACCCACCCACGAATATCCACAATTAGAGATATGAAAACAATATCTATATTGTTTGTATTATATGTAGAGTGGGAAAGGAAATTATCTTTTCAGTTTTCAGAGTGTCATTAATTACATTAAATGGAAACCTCTCATCATAATAATTTTTAATATAAAATATGGCATTTATTAATCTGATAGTTTTTGTTTGACTACTTTTCTTCTTCAAAACTAGAAATTTTAAAAAAATCAATTAAAATATAAAAGTAACCGAGCAAGGTATGTTGTTGATTGGTTTTCGTTTTCTACTATCCCAGTAGAACTTGGCTGCATACAGGTGATCATATGGACGAGAACGTTGCCCTTTTCCGATGTAAAATATAGCTTTACGAAATGTCTTCAAACCTTTGTAGAAACCTGTCCAAATGGAAAGAAACATCGAGATTCTCACAAGCAGGGATAATTATATCCGGCGTAGCCAAATGTCATCTTTTTACTTTCTAATTTTGTCCTTTTTGGTTTTTTTTATTTACTTCAAAGAAATTATATTAAATACTCTTTCTTAACTATATTGTATTTCCAGTGTCATTATAAAATAGTACTTGCAACAGCAACAATTAATGATAATATTATAAGCTATCATATCTGATGTAAACATAGTTTATGATTTAATCAGCCACATCGGTAGCTGTGTACTTACCGAGTGATTTATGCTGTCTAGGCAGGTCCTTGGTTTTCCTGGGATCAAGCATTAAGTAATTGAAGCAAGACTTGATGCTGCCTTCATATCCAGGCTGGATCCGCGCCGCACTGAGGAGGGCTGACTCCAAACTCTCATCCCATTTGACTGATGCCGGGGAATCAGAATATATGAGACCCACATAAGAAACGTCCGACTATCGAAACATCCTCTGTTGGTTGTACATCGTGTGGTAGATCTTATCACACTTTGAATACTATTACTTTGCAACAGGCGCGGTCTTCTCTTCTCTTCACCGACTCAGTCACTGACTGACTAACTCACTCACTCATTGCGCAATCAACCAATCAACCCGGCAACCCACCCAGAATCCCTACCTATAAATAAAAAAATCAGTTTGAGGCATGACAATTAGTAATTCAGGTTATTTCTTCAATGTGGACAGAATATTTTCAGTTGTTTATCCAACTAGTTTCTAGGAAGTTGTCAGATCGAAGGCAAAAGCTTATGCAAAAAACCCTGATTATTATGCTACGTAAATATCTCTTGATACCAGTTAGTATCCATATTGTTATAATGGAAATGGTAGAATGGCAAGTTAATTGACAGCAATGTGTAAAATAGGCACTTATCATTATCAATGGCTTGTGGGTCCTAATCTACGGCGCCAATCTCTAAAATAAACTGAGTCCTCGCAGTTGTAGGTATATTTTTAACATTGCTGTGTACCTTAGTGTACAGTTCAGGCCTACAAGTACACGACATTATCTTTTTCTAGATTTCCAACTGATGAATAAATGAAAAACCTTTGGTAAAAACTTGTTTCGAGAAATTGGTTTATTTCTGCATATACAGTCATGTCTGTATGTTTAGCACTTGTGTAGACACTTTGTAAATGCCATGAACTTCCACATCAGGAGGTGGTATGTGTGTACTAAACAGTTGTTGTTATTGTTGTTATTATTATTTCTTCACTGCACAACCGCAAAAAAGTGCATTACGAAAAAAGGTTTTGTTTCTATATACTCTGTCTTCTTTGGGAACTTTTTTTATTATTAACATGTTTTACAGACTATAAACAGTTGTTTTGCTATGCTTTTCATAGCGGCAGAGCATTGGCGGATTGTGGTGACTAAGAGAACAGCAGTTCCAGGTTCGTTTCAAAGTGGCGAAACTACAATTTGACCAAATGGAGCAGAATAATTTTTAAGTAGATAATTTTGCACTGTGAATTATGCTATAAATATCAAAGTGATCCTTAAAGAAAAAAGGTTCCTCACCCCTCACTTAGAGGATGAAGGTAAACTCGGTGAGGAAAGGTACGGTTTTGAAGATGAAACTTGAAAACATCTTGATATACTTGAAACAAGGGTACTAAAACCTCTCACATGGGGACATACATATCACATGATTACAATACAATACATCTTTATTGTCTATGTCTTTGTTGCTGGGAATTATTAACCCAGATATATTCAAAGGCCAAGATAATTGAACGATTTGTGGCATAGACAAACTTAAAATATTTCTATGCTAATACAGATGTGAGTGATCATAAATAGACTATGGCTAGCAATAACAATATTATTATTATTTATCTTAACAGCAATTTTCTTTTGTTTAATACATTTACTTACACTCTTTCTTACGAAGTTTTTGGGTGATGCTTCTTTGTTTTTTCAGTCGTTTTTTCAGATTCTTGTTATGGCCTGGAAAAAAAATTTCATTAACTTTTGTATGTACAAATGCAAAAAAGAAATGAAAATGAACAGCTGAAAATTTTATCATGAACTGAAAAGGTGGCTTTTATTCAATTGTTTCAAAATGTAGCCTTTAAGTGTTCCAAAACTAATGCAAGCAATCATAAATATTTCTGTAAGTATTACAACTGGTTTGTAAGAACTTATTTCATTACTTTTTGACTCACTTCTGATTTTTTTAATCACATTATCCTTTTCCTTGAGTGTTTCTTGAAGTTGATCATTTTCCTCGTCACGCTGTTCTGAAAAACCATTATTTCAAAACATGTTTGCTTTTACCTGAAATTTCTTTCTCTCAAATTAAATGATTGCGGTAATAAGCATTTTTTCATTTATTAAATTACTGAACAAATTTGCATATGCAAATGAGCAAACATTACTGCATGGTTAAACTCTGGAAATGCAACATTATACGAGATCAAATGATTATTTAATTATTAGTGCAACTACGGTGACTTAAATTTTATCACTTTTAGTGTCTGTAAACACCCCCATGCACAGAAAGCTTAAAACCATGATATCACAAATGTATATAAATTCTCGTAATTAATGAATGGATGCAGTTTTCCCACTGGTTGTAGCTCATTGTAAGCCGTTGAACATATTCCTGACGTAGGAATTTCGAGTATAGCATGTTCCTGGTGATGTCAATAGGATGTTGGGAAGAGGAATTATTCACCGAGAATTGGGGTATTTGGGAAAAAGATAGTCAGATGATATTTTTCTTAATGAATTTACTTACTTATGGCTTCACGCAGAGACTCTGTTAGCTCCTTGCGTACGTCGTTCAGTACAAGTTTTCTCCGTACTGAAAAGTAATAAACCCATGCTACAGTTTCAGGTAAGTTCTCGCTGTAATGTGCTTCAAGCGCGTAAGCCTGCACGCCCGCGCGTGCGCACATACAAACACACTGTTATGTGGTAACTTTAAGAGGGACCTAAAATCACCCACACTTAAGTTTAGTGTGGCGTCGACAAGCCGGATACCATTTGTGTAAGAAAAAGTGGCGTAGGTACCAGTTTAGAGAGGTCTTATGTGGGGTAGGCACTTTTAAGTGGCTACTGCAAGCCAAACGCAACGAGCTGGCCAGCAGATGTGTGACACGGGAGGGTGAAGGGGGAACAGAGGGTCAATAGAAATTTTGTCTCCATTTTCCTATGTGTCTGTGCAAAACGAGAACATTGAAAGATACTTGTAGGCTCAACGTCAGTGTGTACGGTGCACTTAGTCAGCATTTAAAAAGTCTTCAGCTTTCTCCAACACCACCTTCAACTTCTGTTTGAGACAAAGGCTTTTAGGCCAAAATAACAAAGCTGGAGAGAAAGGACACTTGGGTTTGAGAACCTTGTTGCAAAGGGCGAGGGACTGTCATGACTGCCTGCTGTCGCCGTGGAAATCAAAGACTAGCTGTGAGAGGTAGACGTCGACGTGAATGCCGACAGAAGTAGTCGTTCTCAAAAGGAAAGAGAACGTCTGCTATGTTCGCTCGCTTTCCAAAGCACTTGAGTTGGGAGTTACTTCGCAATAAGGTAGTGTTCGTTCGTCGGCTTACGTGGCATTGCTCATCCCAGTGCGCACCACTGTGTGCTGTACAACATTGTAGTCGGGTGAGCAACCAGTCGCCGAAGAAGCGTATGCCCCTGGACCGGGACAGTGTTCGAATTTGTGTCGCTGGGAGAGAAGCCATCGATATCTGACGTGGTCGGCCGAACGAACAGGAAATGACAGCGGGACAGTCGAATGGGCACTTCAAAGAGAAAGTCATTGGTGTGTCGTGAGTGTCGACTGAAGTACTGCTCCTCACCTCAACACAAGCGTGGACTTGCAGGAGAGACTGTCAGTGCGAGAACAGTTTAACAACCGAGAGCTAATTTGGTGCGCATATGTATGTGAAAGCTAATGGTGGTTTTAACACCAATGTTATATTGGAAGGGAAAATAGCATGGACCGTACAAGGACACTCTTCAGATGAGCTCCATTAAGCATGTATGTAAATGCAGTTGCATGTTTTATGTACTGTATTAAATAAATCTTTATCGTTGTACTTTACACGCCAACACATCTTCGGGGAAGAGCATGGATGGGAACTCGTAAGCGGTGTTGGGAAAATTGAGAGCGACTGGCTGTGATTATTCTAAATATTGTTCCCCTGCAAGATTGTGTTGATGTGGGTAGCAGGAGTTAAATTCTGTCACCCACGAGCCCACTTGCAACAACAACAACAACAACAACAACAACAACAACAACAACAACAACAACACACTTGCACTACATACATCCCTCACAGACTTCAAAGAAACATAGTCAACATTTAGTCCAGGACAAGAAGTGAGAAGCGAGAATAGAATCTAATCTGCCATGCACAGAAGATCATTAAGTATGAAAAAGGGCAGCTTTAGCAGTGCTGTGAGTTTGATATATAAACTGAAACCGTGTAAGGTTATGTATTATGATATGATCCAACATCTGATGCATAATAAATTTCTCCACTGATTTAATCAGCGTGTTTAGTTCAATAATACTCTTTTATAGTACACAACACACAATGCGGTGATAGCCAGCTGCTCTCAGGAAAAATGAGGTAAGCAGATAAAGCCAGTTGGAGATCATGTAAAATAATATGTAGATAAAAAAAAAGTGACCAGCAGCCAGCTAGCAAAAGGGTTATAATCCCAGTTACTAACAATTTATTATAGATGCATTTATAATCTTTGTAGTTCAGTCGTTTATTACGGTATCTTTAAAAATATGCGGTAAAATAATGGTTGGTTATGCCTAGGGCATAAGACCAGATAAACTCACTAGGTGAATTAATTTCAGCCATTTTCCACTTCTTTTGTCTTCTTCAGATTATCTGGCTGTGGTAGGGAGCCAGGAGGCAGGAGGTCGTCCAGGAGACAGGCGGGAGGAATTGGTGTTTTATGTCGACCCAGCAACTAAGGCTATATCACGGCAAAGTAGCCAGCTCTGTAAATAGATGCCACATGCAGAGAAAGAAGACCGTGTCCGAGACGAGAGCTGAACCTAGGGCAGTCAACTTTCACTGTATTGCCTTTGAACCACCGGACCGCCCGTCCTGGAAACAGAAAAATAAAACTGCGCTGGGAGTGTTTACAGTTGCATTTCCGACATTTTGCCTCTAAAAAAAGACCATACCAAATAATTCAGTTTTTTTTTCACACATTGATATATATTAGTAGATTGTGAAGTAGAATTTATTTTGCCAATATCTATCGAATAAAAAAAACACCAAATGATCTGTCGATTTCTATTGGATCAAAGTGTAACTGGGCCGTCATATAAGTACCTTAATTCGGAGTGATTCGCTTATCGAGGTGGTTCTGAAACTACCCCAAATGTACCTGCTTTCGAACACTGAACGCCTTCGAGAACCATCTCCTTATTCACTGAGTTCATTCAGTGACCCAAGCAGACATCAAACAAGCCATTCTCAACGCCAACAGATTTTGGATGCCAGTGCGTTACCATTCGGCTATTCACTTCTATTTCTGCTCTTCACTGGCTACCCATTCAAGAATGTATTGTCATTAAGCTAATTCTGTTCATGAAATCACTACGTATTTTCCTGACAATTTAATAATTGTTTCTGTCTGCTAGCAATGGATATGCTAGATAGGGTCTGCCGCATCTAGAACACCAGATTTTTTACGAAGTACATTCTGGACAAGTCCCTCGTTGTACCGGTTCTACTTTATGGATGTGAAAAGTGGAGTCTGCTTGCCGATACATTCGAGAATAAGTGCACGAGGACGCTGTCTTGAATCTCGTACAATGCATAACAACCAATGTCTTTGTACAAAGCACGGACACCACGCACGTAGAGCCCCAGGAACCTCTACCTGCAACAGTGAAGTGATGTAAGCTGCTTTGATTGGGTCATATGACCCGGTACGACACTCTGTCGAAGACTGTCCTTCGAGGTATCTTGTAAGGAGGTCGAGAGCGTCACACCTAGGTTCTTAAAACGACATTCACTGCGATCCGTAGTGTACTTTACTTCTGAGAGGCATTCAGTGGAAATGTGTGTATGAGGACAGACCTTCCACTGTATTAGCGGCACGTGAATAACTTTAGCTTTCTCTAAATGTATTGCAAATTTTGTTTACCCGCGTTCTTTTTTTTTGGCTAGATTAGTTTCATTACAAGATATTCAGATATCAAAATCTATGTCAATGAACCACTTTCGTTCTCGAAAAAAGAAGCATTCAAATCCACATTCTCAGCAGTACATACAAAAACGCTGTACGTGTTCGAACGTTTACATATACCTATTTGGGAAATGGTAAAGTCTCATTAACATGAGCACTGGCGTCCAAATCCTGAGACCTGCTATAGTTGGCCGGCTTGATACCCGTTTGTGTATGAAGGGGTCAACACGGAACTGGGCATAAATCAATCAGCATGAAGTTTAACAAAAGAAACTCGCTTACTCAGCAGATTCTGACTAGCAACAAAGAAGTGTCCAAAAGAGATATTTCTGAATCACTTAAAACTTTCTCACAGAAGAAAAGCAGCAGCTACCCACAATGATAAAGTCGCTCAAGTGACGTCACAGACTCGATAGAATGACAGTTTGTAGAGGACGACAGTCCTCAAGCCACTGTCTTCGAATAAAGCCCACAAAGCAACGTTTCATTGACATGTCTGAACTTGTGTAACAGCCACAGCTACCTCTAGTTTAAAGTGAGGCTACCTTTTGACGGTCACCTCCAATCTAAAAATAAAACACTTTCTGAAGCAGTATGACGAAGTAAACGGGTGTGCTGAAACTTCAGCCTGCACTTTGTGCCAGATACGATCAGAATGCAGAGGAACGATTGAATGTTGCTACAGATTAGACAATCACCATGGAGGGTGAGAAGTGAGACTGCACACCTGAATTATTTCATATAACATTTGGCTTTATTTATTTATCATATATATAGATATATATTTATTTGTGTATCCACGCGCGCCAAGCAGAGCAATCAAAAGAAAGAACAGCACAGTTTACACGCACAACATTGCAGCCCTCTCCGCAGAAAGAAATCAGATGTCTGACGCCATATTGCTGCATACGTATTTTAGTATACCTTTCGACAGGACACCCAAATATCCGAATAACAAGAACATGTTTGCGTGCGCATTCATATGTGTGTGTGTGTGTGTGTGTGTGTGTGTGAGTATTTCTTTTATATTTAGTTATTCCTAAGTTTTTACAGCAGTACCGTACTTGTAGTCTTAACATATTTCAAATCCTTTTAAGGCCCCATTAAAAAATTAAGTTCTTACTGCGAAATCGACCTTCTTCCCCCACGACGTGGCCTTTCTGAGTACTAACCTAATATTAGGTGCTGAATTATCAACACTTTGATGACATGTATTAGTTTACCCAGGCTAGTGAGACTATAACGATTTCATGCTAGCAGAATACCTGTAACATCAGTACAACAACTATAAGAGGCTGAACCGTCTCTATGAATTGTCGAGTTTTACTGCTCTGTGTTAAACTTTATGTCTATTTACGCTGATTGTTTATTCTAAGGATGTTAGTTGCTATCTCTCTGACTGTACAAACATGTAATGCTGCACACACACACACACGCACAGATGCAACAAAGCTGTCAACAGGCCAGCAAGTACTGGGCAAGTACTAGTACTAGGCCAGACAAAGGAAGAAGGAACAACCCTGTGTCACGAACGACAATTTAAGGAGGGCTTTGAAAGAGATCCTTCTGAATCACTTTAATGATGTTCATTAGTTATCATTTGTCGACATATTTTAAACCCTCTAAGGTCTCATCTTATAAATCAAGTGTCCTCTCACTGCAAATCACGACTTTCTGCTTTCACTAACTAGACGAAGAAAAGGATAAGGTCGATCAAATGGAGTCATTGAGCCGTGGACCAAAGGGAATAGAATGGTGGCTTGTTGAGTACGACAGTCCTCAACACAAGATCGTCTGTAGTGAAAGACACATAGCAACGCTTTGTTTACGTGTGTTTGTGCTCTGTGTTACAACCAAACAGTGGCCTGAAACTGAGGCATAATCGATACGTCACCATGACAAATGTCACAAAGCGGTCATAAAAGCGATCTTCAAACGGGGATGAAGACAGCGAAAGAAAACTGGCAATGAGAAGTGCCCTGTCATAGAGGAGGGAATGGCACGAAGTGACAGCAAATAAAGTCTACCAATTCTTGAAGATACCTAAAAATACAGGTCAACAAAATGATTTCGTTATAGAAGACAGTAATGAGCACATCCCCTCACATACCACCGCTGACTGTACTAAACTTATGGAATGAATTCTGTGCTACTGTACAACAACGACCTGTACAACTCCCAAATAAAAACAGACACCAACGTGCTCCAGGACAACCAGACGAGAACCAACAAGCCTGCAGACTCACCAGCTTCACCAGAACTCAATACGCACTCTATAGACAGGGTAGTCGCCTGTAGCCGAACTAGCAGAAAAGGTAAGAACAACAAAGGATCTATTTACTCGGTTCCTGGGAATACATAAGCACAAATAATAACCTGAAGAGTATTATATTATTAGTCAATTATTAGTCATACCCCTTTTTAAAAAAGGAAGCACTAGACAGTGCCAAAACTAAAGAACCATCCTCCTAACAGCCCACCTAAACAAAGTGATGCTTAATGCGATCAAAGTTATGCATATTATGGAATAATAATAAAAAGAAGATTAATAATAAGAAGTATAGTTTGTTCTATGGACTTGTGTCACAGATTTATTCACTGACCCATAGTGATGACTCACTGTGTGACATGTACAGTGAGGCTGGCAGTGACAGCTACCCTACACTGAGCTCCGTGTAACTCTAAACTGTTGTGTGCGGGAACGAATGTTACTTTGGCTGAGTGGATGAGTCAAAAAGAGGTTGGGTAGATGTGGAAAGAAGAATTTCAAAGCCCTGAATATTTAGAAAGCCATGATTATACAAATGTATTAGTAATAAATAGTTAAAATAATATGGATTCACTAGGCTGCCGTAAGTGTACTCAACGTGGAAAATGTACAGAGGACATTATTTGTTATTGAGGTCACTTCTCGAACACCTTGCCATTATAGTACCTCTTGTTTGTCACTTTTATTATAGTGCAGATGGCCAAACTTTTTCACATATTTTTGCATTGTTTTTTGTGAATATGACAATTGACAAACATAGTTTAGGCCCCCCGCTAGATTTTTCAGCTTTACCGGCAGCTGGAATGTCAGCAGTTTATTGTATAAATCACAGTTTTCGTTCGTCCAGCAATAAAATATACTACCACGTGTCTATACATATATACATGACATTATACCTACGAATGGTAACCCAGTATCGAAGAGACGAGTCTCCGTCGAATTTCCAAGCTAGTCCTGTAGCCTTATAAATCATCTGAGCGAATGGGGACAAACCTTTACGCGGACTGTAGGTCTATTATTGTATAAAGATAATTAAATTTTGAAATTCGACAGGCGTCTTGGATAGTTTGATAACGAATAGAATGATGCTTTGACGTTCATTTACTGAACTGTCGGATCTGCTACCGTCATGAATAAGACAAACGGCCGCCCCGTTGTCTTTTGGTGTAGCTGCTAATTATATCGGGGCTTGTTGTGAAGATAACATACTGTGACTCCTAGGCTACTTTGTGACTTCAGCTCACATTCTGCTAGCTTCATCATACCCGGCGCATAGGCCGATAAATGGGTTTTACTATGCATACGGAATCCATTTCTAATTCCTCAAACAGAACTTCGATCAGAGTCACCTTCAAAATCGCGCGTCCACACATCAAGGCTGGCAAATATTGAGTTTTAATGTCACAAAAACAGGCTTAAAGGTGTCTTGTGCCGGGAATGAGATTCAAGCGTAATGTTGTAAAAGGACTCACCTACCTTTTCTGCTGCCTGTCACCTGTCCCAATTAGACGTGCACGCGTCTTGGTTAACACACTATTCGATTTGTGGGTGAGCCTTGAAGCACACTCTGCAGATGTGTGAATAGTTGAATATCGGGCAGTGTCCACGAACAGTGTCCACGGTTAAATCGAATGCAAATATTTGTCTCTCCATTCCCCTTGTTCGGATTCTATATATGGCGCTGCGCATGAGTTGGGGTTTTGTTTTGTTTTGGTTTTTTTTCGTGCATGGTGACTGTGGCCAGAGAGGATTAATTGCTGTTTTACCAAAACTGTGCTGCCGTCTGATCTATGCGGAACTGGTGATCAAATCAATGATCATCAATATTACACTAGCATCCTACGATGGATGTTGTGACGCTGATCTGTATGCAGTTAATGACACATACCAACCAGTCGACAAACTTCTCTGTGTGCAAAGATGCATTCAGTTTTTTTTTTTTTTTTTTTTTTTTTGTTCAGCATGCGAAGTCATCCTCTTGAAAACAGAAAGGTAATTTTCTGCTTGATATACTAGGAAATTCAAAGCCTCATGGTCTGAGTTGTACTCTTGGCTTTATCTCTTCACAACTGATTACAAAGCTAATTGTTTTGTGTGCATATAAGCAACACAAGTTAACTACAAAGCTGATCAGGCATTTATTTCGGTCGGTTTTAACAACACATTTCTGGTTTTGCAAAGCGATTTAAGAGATGAGGTTCCATCGGCCATTTCTGTTCCTTGTTTGGCCCAGAGTGAACCTCGTGCAGCAGGAGAGATTAAGGTTATTAGAGATGCACTTGATTTATCATTGGAAAAGATACAACTTATCACTTTGTCACCAGCGAGTCAAGTGTTATTAAACAACACGCAAAAAGAAGCAGGAGGATATGCGCCAAACATAAAGATCCTCGCAGGCAGTTAGTCGTCCCTTGACCGGCACCCGTCGTTGGGGAATCACATGGATAAACGTCGCAGGGGCTGCCACTCTTGCTTGTTGTGGGTGATAGTCATTAGGTCCTGTACAGGACGACCAGTCTGTAACGTTTTTACGAAAGAGTGTGTTGAATGTGTCTGCGAGCGCGTGTAAACATCTGCATGTAAACCACGCTCGCCGCACTCTTTCACCTTTTTCAACAAAAAGGTCCGGCCAACGATTAACACATTTAATGTTTATGAAATTAACTAACGATGAGATGAGGATGAAACAAAATAAAATAACGCTACCCCCTCCAGCGTCAACCTCCTCCTAACGTTTCTCAGACGGTTGGCGCTGACGAGTTCACTGACTAGACCAGCAGGTTAATCCAGTGAATCACTTCACGCAGTTCGTGAAGCTAAGGAGAGATTAAAGCCGTATCGGCGAAGATGTTATATTCCGACCGAGTTGATTACTACACCACGCTCGGAATACACGTGATAAAACTCCACTGGAAAAAACGATGGATATCACTTCACGCAGTTCGTGAAGCTAAGGAGAGATTAAAGCCGTATCGGCGAAGATATTATATTCCGACTGAATTGATTTCCACACCACACTCGGAATACACCCGATAATACTCCACAGGAAAAGACGTTGGATATCCGTTGCAGGCAGTTAACCACACACTGTTCACTGACCACGGAGCTCTGCACTCTCCAACTGCTTGGTCTCGTCTGTGTCGAGAACCGTTAGAATCACCTAGTTAACTCGTCCTTTTTTCCCTCCTGACCAATCAGGCACCCCTAGCAACCAGGTAACTAGGACGACCATCCAACAGTCTTTCTTGGAGACTCTCTCAACCAATCATGAGTACTACATGGCTCTCCGTTGCCTACCGTCGCCCTAGTTACACTGTGCTCAGTTCATTTACGTCATTCACTATATGACGCAAAAGAATCGTCACGCAGAGCTACGTCAGCGCTCGCGCGACTGCTCTTCCCTGACCACAGGGAAAGTTAAAAATAAACATGAATCTAACTAGATTCGTCTCAATCGCGAATCGTTACACAGTCCATAATTGAAGTTCGTAAGCCAGTTCTTCCTCTGGCCGCCGTGGCGTCGGCCACCCTCCAAGGTGCCTTGAAGACAGTCTTCGACAAGGTGTCCTGCCATGTCACATGGCCAAAAAGACCAGTTTACATAGTTTGACTGTTGAAAGCAGAGGTTCCTAGTGTCCTACGTGTGTGCCAATCTTATTTCTTACAAATTCCTTGGTCTTCTTTTCTTTGTATGATGATCAAAAGCAGCCTACTCTAGTACTCGTTCTCGAATGCCTCGATTCTTCTTTCCGTTTCACCGATCAGAGTCCACATGTCACATTCTTAGAGTAGGATCGGCACTACCAGCTTTGTACAGCTTGTTCTTGGTAATGAACCTTTTCTTATGGCTATGCCAGATATTATCTAGCCTATTATCTATTGCTGCTGTTGCTGTCTCGACCCTGATATCTGGCGTGGAGATGCCGCCCTTGGAGAGGGTGGCTACCAAGTATTTCAAAGCTACTTACCCCTTGAAGCTGTACCCCGTCCACATAGATCTCTGCTATGCCGTTGATCATGCCTTTGCTCTTTTCAGTCTTGGTCTCCATTCCCCATGCGTTCCAACTGTCAGTCTCTTGGTAAGGTCTTGCAGTTCTTTGTTAGTGCCTGCTAACAGATCTATGTCGTCTGCAAAGCTTAGGTTGCAGATCAATCTTCCTGCAATTGACATGGAAGTTGATGGTCGTGGAGAGCTTCAAGCGTGATGTTCTCCAAGAATATATCAAACAGCACCGGTGACAGTGTACATCCTTGACGTATGCCTACTGTGGTGTGGAAGTAAGCTCCCATTTGGGTACTCAGCAGTACTGAACTCTAGCTATTATACAGCGCTTTGATGACTTGAACGAGGCCTTCGTTGAATTTTCGCATCACATACCATAGCCTCTCGTTTCAGACTCTGTCAAATTCCTTTTTAAAGTCTATGAAGTTGTGGTAGAGGTCTCGCTGATGGCGAAGATGCTTTTCTTTAAGAATGCGACAGTTGAAGATCTGCTTAACTGTACTACGTGGTCTGAAGCCAGCTCTTCAGCGGTAGTTGCGATGCTGTTCTAAAATAGACTACTGCAACTCTCTTCTTACTGGCTGTCCACAGTACCTCGATGATAAGCTTCAGAAAGTCCAGAACTCAGCTGCTCGTCTCATTTTCCGGATTCGCAAATGTAAACATGTCACACCACTTCTTCACTCTCTTCATTGGCTACCAGTTGAAACTAGAATAGACTACAAGCTCTCAGCTATGGATTCTTTGAAGGCTCCTACCCCACTACTTTACTGAAATATTGTCTGTCCACCCTCCTGCCCGAAACCTTGGCTCATCAGACTCGTTCATTCTATCATTCCTCTCACAAAGACAGTCACAAACGGACACCGGACGTTCTCTCTCTGGGCTGCTAAGCAGTGGAACTCTCTTCCACATCACATTCACCATTCGGACTCCAATGCTACATTCAAACGCTTTCTGAAAACGCATCGTTTCACAAAGTACTATTCCTGAATTACTATTCTTAACTACCTGGCTATTGCTTTATGTTCTACTCTTGACCATCTTTATATCGTTTAGTGCCCCTATACGTATCTCACTGTCTACTGGCTGTTATCTTTCATTTATCATTATTGGTCTGCGCAGAGAGTGCGATCTGTCTTGGTCGTGATGCTGCGCGTTACAAGTTCACATTATTATTATTACCTTAAGTTCCTAACACGTCGGTCGAATACCTCATGGCAGGTCTTTCTTTTCAGTTCAGAGACTGCGTCAACTGTTTATAAATTCAGTCAACCAATCAGATCTAGCATATACAAAAAAAATAAATAAATAAATAAACGTTTGTGTCGCTGGCACTTATGAACTCGTGACAGGCTGCAAGCACCCAAGGACAGCGCACTGTTTTGTTTTGTTTTTATTTTTTAGAGGCTTTTAGAATCTTACCTTCAATGTCTCCATCAAACATATATAATAGCAATACTACTACTAATCAGTTTTCTTTAGAGCATTTCCTCAGTTTTCAGTAGACCCAAAGACGTGTAAATACAGGCACAAAACGCCATTCAAATACATATCAAACATATAGACATGATAACATGAAGCAGGCCACATCAACTAAACGCCAAGAATATAACAGTACAGTGATGAGGCATCATTGCGAGGCAGAAAAAGAGTTTGCAACTGATTGTTGAAAGGCACGGAGAAGTTTGACTGCGCACAACAACAGACGCCCAATGCGAGCGTTACCGTATGACGTATGTTGTGTATTACATTTATTTTGTCCTATACCACTCTTGCGGGGAACGTTCTCTTCCCGCCCTAAAGGTCATCGTTCCACTTCTGACTTGTCGACGGCTTAAACAGATCTAGTGACTACAGGTGTGATGATTCAAAACTTTTCTAGTCATTGTCAGTTCCAAATTAAACAGAACTGAACCACATTATAAGCTACTTATTTCATCTGACACCGAGATAATGAAGCTACACTGTATATTATTATATGATGTGCTGAGTAACACATAACCTCGTCACAAATACTGCTGGCTGTTAGATGTTCACCCGAACACTTTTTTTGGGGGGGAGGGGGGTGTCTAAATTGATGTTACAAATGTCGAGACGTCTTCAATTTCATTCTTATATATACTGTTCAAAACAGTGGAAAGGCCAGTTGTATGGTCAATCACGTTTCGTGCCAATAAAACAGACAATAACATTGAATCCAAGAATTTCTTTATTAAATGAAACATTGTCAGCCAATTTCATTGAAACTAATTATTTTAACAAGAATTTGAGCTTAGACGAACATAACCCATGTTTTCAAAATTCAGAAAAGTGATATTAGAAGAGGAAAGTCCATATTGTGTGTCCACTGTTGGTCTGAATGCAGGCAAGGCACCGTTCTTTCATATGATTTTTTAACATTTATTTTCCATTCACATTACATGCTTAAACAATTATATACCTGTTGCAATATAACAAACATATGAGAATGTATATCAAAATATATGTATAAGTCTAGTCCTTGTTTAAATTCTAGTTGACAAGTTATATATAATGTAAAGGAAATGCATTTATTTACTTAAAGAAAAACTTCTCACGGCCTGTTGGTGGATTAAACACATCGATGTTACAACGTCTACAAATTGCATCTAAGAAATTTCCATGGATAATACTTTAAAGTTTAAAATGAATTTATTATAAAAGAAAGTGGAAACTGAGGCAAGGCAGTGAAATTGGCCTAGCCGTACGGCGAATAGTGATTACCTCAGTAGAGGTCGGCTGAGCAGTGTGGTGTTTGTTAATCCTGTTCTTTAAGCTCTTTGGTTACACGAAAGACTAATGGCTCCAAAAAAGATAAATCACCATGAAAAAAGAAAACAGGTAACCATAACTAGCGAAAGTATATTGAGCACGTCCGGTCAGAAAACTGGAGTATTGTAAGGAAAAGAAAGACGTCAGTCAAGTATGTCCATCTCAATCACGTGACCGACAAACCCTCCTGACCCAAGTTTTCCCGACTGCTAACATTACAAACAGTGAGATAGCAGACCGACAGGAAAATTTTAAAAGAGCTATTATTAAAGTTTTGAGGAAGCAAGTGGAAGATGGACATCGCTCACTGACAGAACATATATACAACAAACGTGAGCTCCTGATAAGCACTATCTTCGATCTATTAAAAAAAAAAAACACGATTTAAAAGGAATAGCTCTTCAAATGCAAATGAAAGAAGAAATTACTGATTTAACCTCACTGACAAGAGAGCAGAAAGAAGAGATAAACAGACTGGAACAATATTCGCGTAGAGATTCTGTGAGGATACATGGCCTCCCAGAGATGGCAGAGATGAAACAAGTGAGGAATGTGAAAAAAAATTCCTACGCGCTATCAACCTTACTCTTGGTTTGTCAGACATTAACACATAATATCTCAGCACTGGATAGAGTCGGGAGACTCCAGAAAGGCAAACCGAGACCAGTGATAGTTAAGTTTACCATCAGAAAAGACAAAGAGAGAGTTATTAAAGTGTGCTGTCGCTTGAAGGGATCAGGGATCGTTATCTCCGAAGATCTTACCCAAATAAACATACAAAGACTCAATCGCCTAAAACAACACGACGGAGTGGTAGATACATGATCGGCAGCAGGTGGTAGGTTGTTTGCAAAACTGGACTTGTCTGTAGTAGAAATAAAAAAAAATTAGCCCTATTGACAGAAAACTGATTGGATTAAATAACGAAGAACAAAGAAGTCAACACCTGAAGAGGAGCGAGGGCAACCCGCAACACTCTTCCCAGTGGCAACATGTTCACCGGCCGTAACTACACCAGCAGCCGAATCATAAGAACAAGACCTCAGCGGGGACTGTCAACACCCCAGTCTGTCTGCTCCATCCACCCATTCCACTCAACAGTGAAGCGGACACCTACATCAGCCGTGGAAGCACTTTCTCCCCAGCCATGTCAACAAACCGACAATGAACAAAAGTGGACAGGGTGTGCAGGGGATGAGTGAGTGTGCGTATAAAGGTCATTACCTGCGTAAAAACGAATTCTGTTGCCATCATGGCGATTATTTCGTAGACTGTGTGCAAAGCTGAAGAAGGCCTCCAATTTTTTGTCAATAACAGCTCTACTGGTAAGTGCATCTTAGACTTACAAGCGTGCATCAGCTATAAGTGTTGTCTGTGAGAGAAAACATACATATATATATAACCCTCTCATACCACTTCTTTATTTCTTAGCGACGGCTTGGTGGACTTCTCTTAACTTCTGACTTTTTAGCAGAGAGTGCATCCATTGTTGAACCCCACCAACCCACACCGCACTCCAAACTGGAAAATACGACATACCTAGACTTTTGGGAATTCTAGGGGTACACTTTTAATGTTGACATATTTGAGAATCTAGATAATAGTACTGTATATGCTTACCATTATTACCTGTAAATAACATTCCACTTCTCGACTGTTACATGTACAACTTTATCTCTCCTTTTCTTCTGTGCTTTTCACCTATGCGAACTATCCATGCCGAACTAATTATACTGTATTACTCTAACGTTCTTCGTGACAGATAATTCATCATCCACAACACACTGTTATTTCCAGGACTTCAGACATATGAAACCAAAGTAATTATATTAAGAAAACTTTGTTCACATCACTCAATATTCAATAAAAAGTTCACACAAATGTTGAGCCTTATTTCATCATTTCCAATTTGTACACTCATGTGTAAACTGCTGTAACAATACAGACTGAAAACTCATGATCATTTAAAACACTGAAGCTTTAAACACAAACAAACCTGATATTTTGGAATAGTGCGTGATGAAGACGAACAAAACAATGACAACTTTTCGGAGAGGCAGACTCAATGACTATAAGTGATAAAGGAAGCAAATACTGCAATAAGAAAGCTGGTCAACAATATCTTACAACGTTTTTTTTTAAATCTTTAAAATATCTATATAATTTTAAATTTAACTGAATAACGTGTGAGACATTTCACAAGCGAAAGCACAATCAAAATGTAAAAGAACTTTAATTACAATAAATCTATTGTTCTGGAAATATTTCTGAAATTATACTTAGGAAATACCCTGCAACAAAGTCATGCCTGTAACTGTCTTCGTCACCGATGTATTTCTTTGATTGATTAGTTTTTCTCCAGAACTCGATACGAACTGTTGAAAAAAACAGACTACAACTTCCTGATTTACCTTTATTGAGCAGAAACAAGTGTGATCTAGATCGACAGCTGCCTTGACCACTATTTTGATTACATATTTAGTTCAACAATATCTGGTGTTTCAAGAAAATAAATCCATTAAAAAAAATGCTCGTCAGTTCTGAAGTCTTATCTTTCATTCTTAATATCAACAGGGCAGATCTGCCTTTCACCTTCGGCAAGGAAGATCTGATAAGCCTTCCTCAAGAGGAATGCGCCTACTGCCCGCCTCCTTGTAGCAGGCCACGTAGAGGCAACGCCGTAGTAGTCACCACGTTTCACGTTCGTCAGTCGCTCCAGACCTAAAGATAAAGTCCATTTATGAAAAAAAAGCTATTAAATTGTTGATACGGTGAAAAGCTAGCTATAACGATAAACCGTAAAGCCCACTTTATTTTTTTTAATCACACATTATTCACTGAGTGCGGGGGGAAAATCCATATTTGAATCCTTCCGCATTGCAGCATTGACACTGATGTATCCTGCTGTTGTCTCACTCATTAAAAGAGAGAGAGAAAGAGACCTACATACCGATAGCATCGACCATACATGCTTCTCGTGTGTAGGCTTCGACTGGAATGACATTTTGGAAGCAATGCAGTGAAATCACTCCTTGGTTTGAGGCCCACACATCTAAAATTTGCTGTATCTTCTTGCTGACCTACAACACAAACGCATGCACCCGCTGTAATAAGCAAATTTGAGGAATGAACAAAGCGCATAGCCTTACCGTCTTCAAACAGCGTGATCTGCCAGTATTTAACCATTTAACAACAAAACTGAAGGAATGCTTTCACCAACGCGATGTCAAAATACACGAAAAATACAAAAAAAAAAAAAAAAAAAAAAAGTATTGGTGAAGAAGGGTACACACTCGCAGAGAATAACAATCAACCTTCAACCTCTTTGTACATCCTCAACAGCCGAAACAAACTTTGATGAATGCTTACTGTTTGTTTGGGTGTATTTAGCTGGGAGATTGCTTCATACAGGTGACAATATGGACGTGATCGCTTTCCTTTCCCAATGTAAAAGATGGCCAGGAGAAACGTTTTGAAACCCTCCAAGTCACCTGCAAGAAAGAGAGGAGTAACATTTTCTTTTCGTAGCTCCATAAAAGTTTGAACCACAAAATTCAATGCAGATGCACTCGTTCGTTTGCTTTTTTAATTTTTTCCGAAGAAATTATTACACAGGCTGCCTTTCGTTTTATTCAGTACATTCAATATCAAGCCCATTATCGAAACTATTTATAGCGCATGCACAGGACACACAATACTCAGTCCGGTTTTTTTTTTTTTTTTTTTGAATCAACTATATAAGAGGAGTTGTACTTACTAAGTGATTTGGCCCGTAAAGGCAAGTTCTTCGTGACCCTGGGATCAAGCAGCAAATAGTTGAAACAGGACTTGATGTTGCCCTCTCGCCAGGTGCGACTGCCCGGAGTCTGGAACTGAGCCACCATCACCAGTTCCGCGTGTACCAAATCCTCCAAATCCAGTGAGCCAGACAGAAGGCGGTTCAGTTCCGATGAGTAGCCTGCAATTTACCAAGCAAGCATTGTAACAGTTACTATGTGTTGCACCTTTGGTAACGTCGGCCACAGTGCCGCTCGTCTTGCAGCCATAAGGCCATGATTACCTCGGTTCCTACATTTTACAACCGCAGATCCTAAGTACTGTGTTGCTCATAAACGCTCGAGGCTAGGAGCAAGAGAAAGCGGATAGCTGAGTGGTTAAAGCACATTTCTTGATTACCTTTCGGTTCATCCTGTTCCAGTGTTTTGATAGGAAACGACTGCAATATTCCACCAAACTGATTCTTTGTTACATAACTTTGTTAAGAAACGTGTGTTTTGATTTACTTTTATTCTCGTAACACGCAACTTCTGGTTCGACTATGCAAAACGCCACATCACACTTTCTGCCTTTAACATCAGGATGCTTTTAAATGCATACTTTACCATGCCTGAAATCCTCAATTCACCAATCAACAAATTCACTCAATAATCATCATTCCTGTAACTACTACTGAGTGGACTCAAAGCAAGCCAGCCAGTCCCAATTATCGGGGGGACATGATGAGACGCAGCAGCGGCAAAAGAGCGCCAGTGGGACCGATCTGAAAGATCTGAGGACACCAGTGGGTCAGCAAACGAAATGGTGGCTGACTAACATCAAAGACCCGTCAAGCCGTCAGATGGGTGACCTACTCTGAGGAGCTCTAAACTGGATAGCGGGCTATTAATCTACGCTAGCTGGTTGCAACATCTGACGGTAAACACTTTTTTTGGAAAAAAAAAAAACCAAAAGAAACTTAAGTGTTGACAAAGGCAAAGTTACCAAGTGCGCGAAGATAACTATGATTCTTTATTAATATTACCTCCTAAACAGGAAAGCAAACCCCAAACAGATCTACGTTTACAGTTACACACTTACTCCTTACACCCAGCGGACCGATTACGGATGCGCCAGCCAGCCTATGCCAAACGTGGTGCAGGCGGCAAATCATTAGGATTCACTCTTCATGGTGGGGTGACAAGAGTATCGTACGAAGTCATTACTTTCTCTTCCACTTGATAGTTCACGGGAAGCATCGTGTCATAGTTGCTGCGTGACGTAGTTGATAGTAAGCATGGCGTCATAGTTACTGCGTGACGTCTTGCTGCATGTTGACGTCACCTAGTACGCAAGTAATTTGAGTCAGACGGACGCCATGACACATTCTACCTTGTGTTCTGTCAACAAGTACTGATGAGCGGGGAAGGTGCGTCTAATGACAGTTGAAATAAAACAAAGCAGAGAATTAAAGATGACAGAAAAATCGAGGTAGGGAATGAAACAGAACCGAGTTGTGAATCTGCCAAGAAGTAATTTTTTTTTTTGTCTACTCTTAATTGCATGCACAGACCAGCTATCAGATCAGAGAAGTGGGTCTAAGTGGTATGTGGTATACACGTTTGTGTGTGCGTGCGTGCGAGAGAGAGAACAAGAGTGGAGGAAGGAGTAAAGGGGGAAAAAAGACAAAAAAGGTAATCATGGCCGCCTCTAGACTGGATCATCCATCGTCAATCCATCAATCATCACCAATAAACAAATTCAACAAATGGATTCTGAAGTTTGAGTGGGAATGAACAGATTAATAAACTCACCCGATGGCGAAGTGGCCAGAGACAGTTTAACCTTGCCGCTACGCAGACTAGCCAGGCGCCGAAGGTAGGTCTGTCTGGTGCCTGCTTGTACGGGACCAGGACTCTCTCCCAGCTCCTTCAAACTTTGAAAGATGGCTTCATCAGAGAGGGATTTCAGTTCTGGGGGGATCTCCGCTGTACTTACGGGGCCTTCTCTAGTGCTGCCGCTGGATTTCCTGTCTGAAGTATCTTCTCTGTCACTTGTACTGGCTTGCTCACTGAGTGCTTCTGTCTGTACTTTGCCGTCAATGCTGGTGGCATTACCAAGACTTGGCTCTGGATCAGTGCACTCGGACGCCATGGTGTGACCACTGAGACTGAAGTCCAGGCTGGTCGTAGTGTCGGACGACTTGTGCGCTCCACTTGCTGATGCATCTTTCCAGTCATAGACGACGGTTGCCTGAGAGTCTAGACTACAAACACTCTCAAGGGACGTACGGTTGCTGCAACTACTGCTGCACTCGGATGGGATATGGCGCTCCAGAAGTGTTATGCCTTTTTCTTCGTCCCTGTAGATGTATTCCCTTGTTGAAGAAGTGCTCAGCAAGCTGTCTTCTGAAAGCCTGGGCCTTCTTTTGTTGCTGATGACGCTGATGGTGCTGTTAGGAAAGCTGGCTATGTTCTGCAACCAGCGTGTGACATTGTTAGAACTGACACTGTCAATCTTCCTGTTTTCACAGTTCTTTTTGGTTTTGCTGACAAAACTTTCATCGGACGTTATAAGGTCACTGTCATCAGGCAGAGGACCAGTAGGTGGTGCCCAGACTCCACTTCTACGTGGTGGTTTGAGAAAGCCTGATTTACACTCCTGTGTGTACCCTGTTTTTTGCTGGCTGTTTTTATTGTCTATGCCACATGCATCATCCTGTAATTTACTTTGTGGTTTTAAGATTGTGGTAGAATTTACAGCTTTTGAACAAGTACCACTATCTTTTGGCGAGCCAGGATTAGGCATTATACTGGACACATCAAAACCTCCACTTTCGCGTCTCCAGGCATCTGCTTTTTTTCTTGAGCAAAACTCTTTGGATGAATTGTTTATGCCTAGTCTAGGATCATCTGTGTCACCTTCCAGCTGGATCAGGAAGGTGTCATCCTCTGGAAAGTTTATCCTTCCTTCTGACTGCATTATAATTCCTGGTAAAAGTAAGTATTGCTCATTCTTCAGTCATTCTACCAAAAGCTACTACTAGAATATTAAAATAGAAAAAAAAAATTCCTCAGAATATCATCTAGTGAATTTAACATGAAACTGGCATTCTCGCATATTCAGTATTTGTTCAGCTGAGAAGGGCCCTCAACAAAGTATGTGGAAAATTATATGAGTGTACGAACAGATGTACTGGACAGAGGGAGTCATCTACATATTGATGTGCACAAAACAAAAAGGCATACACCCATACAAGGGTAAACAAGAAGGCTAAAAACATTCTCTCTCTCTCTCACACTGGGGTAAGAGTTGGGGACATACTGGGAGGGGGTGAAGACCATTCAGTTTGTTGTAATGACCATGGCCTTGAGGATGGTTCCTCTTTTAAGATTTTCTTTTGTATGTGGCTGAAGCCTATGGTGACGGTTGTATGAGTAGGAGCTTGTGTGCATCTGTGTGTAAAAGTGGGTATATATCTAGATGCTGTGTAATGATATTGTATGCATATTATGTATAGAGCTTCTTGTGCATGTGTTTATAGAAATCATTTGTTGGTGTTTTTTTCATTGGAAAGTGACAGATGCTTGCACCCTTGCTGGAGCTGTGCTGAAGCAATAAAGAAATCAACCAATCACTCAATCTCTCTCACACATAATGTGTACAGGTATGCACACACCAAACACAGGAATGATAAACCAAAGTACCTGTTTGTGATCCTAGGGCTGTTATGGACTCTGTCTCAGAGGATGCCTCCTGGCATGTCTGGAAACTGTCATTTGTGTCCACAGAAGAGATTGACAATTCAGCAAATGAAAGGCGAGATTTGCCCCTGGATACACTGACGTCCCCTGAATTCTTGGAAACTGCACTAGATGATTCTGACCGCATGCATTTCTTCTCCTCATCCCCAGCCATTGGCATCTCTGCCCCTTCTGTGACATCAGGTCCTTTTAAGTAGTTATTTTTCTGGAATCGTCTGGTGCCTCTTGGTTCTCTAGGTTGACTGGAACAATCTGAAGCACTCTTTATAGCTGCTGAATCAGCCACTTTTTTAGGAGATAAACTTGTGTGATGAAAGTCATCTGCATCCTTTATACCCCTTACACTTCTACCATCCCTTGATCCTCTTTCTACATCTGGAGATTGCTTACCTTCTGTAAGAATGTTCTGTTCCTGAACAGTTTTCTGAAGCCTGTAGCTTGTATGAAGTGAATCAGGAAAATCAGATTTCAGCTTGACAGGAGACAGAACTTTCGAGGTACTACAATATCCACTGTCAGTAGAATGGCTGCTTCGAGAAGCAGTTATGAGCTTATCATCGTCATCATGATTATTGTAGGTCATTCCTGACATCAAATGTTTGCTGCCAAGACCATTGAACAGCCTCCTTGATAAGGCAGGTGGTCCATTCAAAGAACTAAGCAGTACAGGCAGTACAGTAACTGGAGAAGTTGGTCCTGTGGCTTCTATTTTACAGTTGGATGGAACTCGGGATGTGTGGTGCTCTAGAAAAAAGGATTTTGAAGATGACTTTTTCTCTGACAAACAAACATCTTTTGAAGTGGCTGATCTGTGGGTGGTATGTCCCTTGCATGTACAGCTATCACATTGATATGTTGTTTTCTCATGTAAGAGCGACTTTGAGGTGAGATTTGCAGATAACTGTTCATCTGAGCAAGAGTTCTGCAAAATTTGTGATTTGTGAGGTGCAAGCCTCTGACTTACTGCACTGCCAGACATGCATGTAGCTGACTGATTATTGAATGGACAGCAAGATTTTGAAAGTGGTGACAGATCCCTCTGGTTGCTAAAGTTACGGGAAGATGAGTGCCTCTGGAGATAATCACCAAAATGTCTTGACTTCAAAAACTTATTCCGGTGACAGTTTTGGCACAGACTGGAGCAGGCACCAGTGGAATATGCCTCTTGTTGGCAATAATCAGGACTGAACAAATGAATCTTTTGGCCTGTTAAAGATTTAGCTGCTGAAGATGGACTGCAGGAACATTTTGACTGGTTGGAGCTGTGTTGGCAGGAATGCGAAAAATGACTAGAAGAGCAAGGAGCCTCAAGAGGCTGCTTCATCTTGCATCCACAAGCAGCACCCAAACTAGGACTTCCCCCTCTGTTCGATGACACATACTCTTTTTTTTCACTGGACAAAACATATGGCCTGCAGATGCCTGAAGCAGCCCCAATGTTCTTGCTCCAGCCATGTCCAGAATCTAACCCCTGTAAGTCAGGAAAGTACTTCTTTTGCATTGTCCTCTCCAATCTTTCTGCATATTGCATGTCCATGCATGAGTGCTCAGGTTCACAACTGTGCACACTCTGCTGGTAAAGGCAAGAACATTTATGCTCTGGTGATCTCCATGGTGCATGAAGTCCAGCTGTTTTTGCTTCCAGACAATAGTGGTGAGGTGTGCAACAAACAGTTTCTTTTTCTTCAGCACAACCAATACTGTCAGTGCTACTGTCAGAGAAAAGAGGGTCGTCTGCAGGCAGGATGGTCCTGTTTGCTGCCCCTCTGCCTAGTGTTTCAAGTTTTTGACCAAGATAAGGGCAGTCAGGTGAGGTCACATCAAGACATGCACTCTCCCCAGTGTGGAGAAGGCGACTAAGCCTACGTGATAAGGCTTCTGAATATTCCCTGCTTACATTAAAGCCTTCCTCATCAGAGGAAGAGTTGCTTAAGCATGCATTGTTCCTTTTACATGCTGGAGGTGAAAGTGATGAGTGGATGAAGTTGTTAGGGATGTCAACTGGTTCTTCTGGAACACACAATACTACAAATTAAAAATGTATTGATGTATGTAATATATTCACAAATGTATGTTTGTAATACCTGCAACCACAAAAAAATTTTTGTTGTTGATTATGATCAGAACTATCCTTATGATAAGCCAATGAAAATTTCGGTACAGTCATAGAAACCTAATACATTTAGATGCTAAAAAGTTGTTGTAACCTTGTTGATGAGATGCAAAAGCCTTTTACAGTAAAAAGTATTGATCTAATAGATTACTTGACAGACTCATCCAAGAAGTCATAGCAATAAATGTGTATTTCTTCTAGACTTTTAATTGTTTACAACATCTATTATACCTGTAAATCTTGGACTTTCTTCTTCATCTCCAATAGCAACCAACATGCCATAATACCGCAACAAGTCAGCACACTCAGGATAACCTTCTGACCTGGCTATATCCACTGGTCTTTGACCCTCCTTAACATTAACCATATTGAAAAGCAGGTCAATGGCAGAAGTATTGCGACGAATTGATATTGATAATTTTGCCCAGTGTTTCTTTTACTTAATTTTTGATTAATCTACATGCTTGAGCAGCCTCAATACAAAAATATTATTTCTCACACTAAGTACCTAAGTCCTTTCATTTTCAGAGGTAGATGTCACACTTGAATTGTGTAGATTCAATGCATTAAATGGTTATAACCATCAGAAATAACAATGAATAAAAAGTTAATGTACTGTTCAGCAGATGGACTGAGATGTGTCTGTCACGTAAAAAATATATGTGCTTACAGCAACAAAAAAGCGTTTAAATCACAGAAACTGTCCACAGCAATCCACAACTAGCACTATCCCAATATTGGTATCTGAGCAAATGCACATGTATAATTGTTATATGCCCATACCTTATCAAGTAGATTAGGATCTGCACCATTTTTTAGCAAAAGCTGGAGTGTCTCTTTATCTCCCCAAGCAGCTGCTACATGAAGTGGAGTGGATCCATCTTCAGACCTTTGAAGGGAATATATGCTGCTTGATTATATGCACATTAAATAATCATGCAAAAAATATGTTCATTAACACATGGAAAATGAGGTGTACAAATAACAATGTTTTTTTGGCTAATGTAACACCCTAAACTTGAAACATTGGTCTGAAATTAAAGAATATCATGTCCGGCTGCATTTTGAAAGTAAGCCTTTGAAAGGTCAGCCTACCTCACATTTGGGTCTCCTCCATGAAGCAGAAGCAGCCGCACTGCCTCGACTCCTATCCCAGCAGCTATGTGCATGGCCGCTGCCCCTTCTGTACTCAGGCCATTTGGATCAGCATCAGCATTCAAGCAGGAAGCTGCCTCTCTGAGACACAGTTTCCAGATGGCTGAAAAACTACTTAAGGGTACAGACATAATTCAAGCAGACTCATTTTGGAGTAATCTTTAAGTGGATATCTTTTAATCTGAAGCTGGAATGAGAGAAACTAGGGTACACAAATACAAAATAAAGCGCTCTTATTTTCTACAACATGAAACAATCAACTTCACAATAAAGGAAATATAGTTTAGATTGAAACTCTTGTACCACCATTTTTTGTCAGAGTCTATTGCAATGTGTTCCATCAATAAAATAAAAACGGTGTTTTGACTCCCAGTTAAAATTTAAGTGAAGCCCATGAAAGGTTATTTATTATTCAATTTTATTAACGCATGGAAAAAAGCACACATCAATGCCCATGTGTTAATGTTCCTGTGATCTTGATCTAGGATATCAAGAAAATGCATTTATAATTATTAGTACTATGTTTCATGCAAGACAAGTAAAAATGTGTCACTGACACAGTACAGTGATATTCAATAACAAGTAATGAAGAAATATCATGTCTAGTTTCATACAAAATATATTATATAATGAAACCTCCTATGTAAACTTTCTGGTTTTCATTTACATTCTCCCTTATCCCTCAGCAGTTTTTCCTAAAAGGATTTGAATTTCTCTTACAGACACATGATTTATTAACATTTCTACACAAGGAAAAACATGGAGTAAATTTAAACAGGTAGGGATTAGCTCATACAATTGCTGATTTGTTCTGCAATGTTTGTGATTGAGTAAGCTATTGCAGATTGTGGTAAATGTGGTGCAACACGTATTTGTATGCTTTCCATTCATATCGATTGCTTTTTAGGCACGGACACCAAATTAATAGCTAGAATAATCAAAGTCCCAAGTGTATTTTGATAAGCTTCAGCCTGTTTTTAATTCGTACACTTCTATTGTCTCTAAGTGTGATGTATCCGCAAGTTCGATTATCCCATGGCCATAATATCCGCCATCATTCATTGTTTTACTTTCGACGACTCAAATAAATTAATCTTCTCTGGGCTATTGTTACATTGAAGCACTTCCAACAAGAAACAAACACTCATTCTTACTCAATACGTCCTTCGGTGAGATTGCTGATAAGCTTTACTGTTAACATATTTACCAACACAAATCTACATTTTAAAATTGCGCGCATGAGAGTCACGTGACATTTGCGCACGCTAAGCAGACTTTTGCGAAACCTATTTTTCGAATTTTAAAAACTCAGACTCAAAATTCCTTAGTTATTTTCGTCGGCGTTATTTACAATTTTCCCCTTTAAAAATGCAACATAGGATGACGCCTTTGAGTCTGGTCTTGGAAGGGAAAGAACTTAATGTAATATCGAAAGTAGGAAAGCGAAACTGTATCTCAGTGACGTTGACAGATATCATGGATAAAAGGGTCGTTCTCGTTTACTGTGATAACAAATGATCTATGTCAAGAGAAGAACAGTTTGGCAGTAGCTGCTAGACAGAGACGTCTGTAGCGAAAGGTCAAAAGGTATACACCATTGACTTGTGACAAACGCAGCTATATATATATAGTGCTTGCATGAGTCTTCTTCTTCTTCTTCGTCGTTCACTCAAATGGACACGCCTGCCTCCTGCACAAATGATGCTGTGCGCCGCAGGTCCTCCAGGTTGCGCTTGCATGAGTGTCGAGACACAATTATAAAGTCTCTAAAAGAAAAGAAAAGAATCCTTCACAAGCATAACATATTTCCTAATCTAAATTTTATGAAACAACATATTTTTAAGATCGTATTCAACTGTTCCGATATGTTTCTGTTTTGCAGTCCTGAAATTTACAAAATACACTAACAAGTGGATCAAAATGCTTGTTAAAACTTTGAAGTGGCTACTTTGCAGTGCATTTGTTCTTTCCTCATTTCTGTTCTCATCCGAAGGTAAAGAATGCACAAATTGTTGATGTGAAAGAATTGAAAAATCGATAACACTTCTATGTGTTAAATTTGTTTGTGTGTGGTGGTAGGGAAGGAGGGGGGAATGGTGATCACGTTGTAATTTATGTATATGTGCTGATTGCTGATGGTGTGTTCTTGACTGTGAAGGGAGGGAAAATCTATATTTAACACCAAGCTATGGCTATACCACAACAAAGCAGCTGGCCCTGTATAACAGGTGCCAAATGCAGAGAAGAAAACAGCAGGCCTGTATAGCTGGATCTGAATACGTACAAGACTACAGCTAATCCCCACTGTCTTGGGTGGCATGTCTTGACTGAGCTTGTGTCACCGTATCTTTAATGATAAAGAAAACAAGGGGCCAAGTACTATTTCAAATTTACATTTCTTTTTTAATGTATTATGAGCTTTTATTGTTTTTTCCTCATTCACCTAAATTTTGTTTCGTTATTATAGGGTATTCAGAGGAACCAAGTTTTCCATGTGTATTAAGACTTTTGGAAGGTGGAAATTCAGTTTGTGTCTGCAACTCATCTTATTGTGACAAAGTGCCTGCACTAGGTAAACTTGCTCCTGGTATAGTTGCTGTGTATACATCATCACAAGCTGGAGATCGTCTAAACTATACAACAATTAAAACCACTACAAATGGTTCCACTCCTGAGCGTATGTTTTTTTTATGCTTTTCCATACAGTGCTAAACATCAAAAGAATCTGTTTAAATATTTTAACATTATATGCTAAGGGGGAAATTAATATACATGCAGTTGTTTTAGTGGTATCTATCATGAAATTTGTAATCTGCGCAAAACAAGATGTGACTATAACAAGCAAAGCAGATTGATTAATGAAATCTTATTTGTGCACTAGATTCAGATTACACTGTTCTTTTAGGAAAAAGTTTCCCCATAGGAAAAATATCATAAGTTGTTATGATATGAGAATGTTTCTTACAAGAATTATGACATTATGAAGGGCTAACAATCTTTCTTTTAACTTTTCCCCCACACTTTTGCATGACAAATTTAGTATACATTTTGTGAGAGGTTGCAAGTCCTCATTTTCAGATTCCTTCACAATATTGAAATATTTAGACTAACATGTGGATCATATCACTTAAGGGTTTTCCTGTCATTTTCTAATTAATCCTCAAGAAAATATGTAATACAGCTTAAGGGTCTTTATTACAGTTGTTTTTGAAGTGTGGAAAAACAGAACGAGGCAAAGTATCATTGGCTTTGGTGGAGCATTCACTGATGCTGCAGGCATTAACATTGCTAGCCTACCAGAAGCAGCACAGCAGAACCTTCTTCAGTCCTACTTCTCTCCCAATGGTAAAATGACTGAAACTTATACACAACAGCTTCTCTCTCTTTTACAGCCCTAACAACATGGTCTATATCCTCAAAGGCAAACAAGATCTTTATTTCTAACATTTATTTTTAGCATCATCTTCAAAACCTAATTAGTGGTTCTTGAAAAAGATTATTCAACAGAAGGAAGTGCAGTTAAGTCATGTTTGAAAACATCCAATGTTCTTATGTGTGGCTTTCATGATAAACCACTAGAGTGCTTCTGAGTGAGTTAAAATATGTAAGGAAGCTAACACTTATCTGGCGATCCTTCTGTGCAGGTATTTCTCTTTTGAGCTTCTCTCCAGCATACATAAAAATGTAGATTCCTTGATTCTGTAGGTGGCCAGGATATTAATTTGTGAACTGTAAATGTCTTTCTGTCTTCTGTTTAATTATAATCTTGATATTAGTGTGCTATATAAAATTAATCTAGAGAAAATTCTTATCAGGTATTGAATACAATATTGGGCGTGTTCCAATGGCCAGCTGTGACTTCTCTACCAGGGAATACTCTTATGATGATGTAGATGGAGATCTTGAACTTAGCCACTTTGCTTTGGCTGTTGAAGATATAAAATACAAGGTACTAATATATTAATCTTTTATGGTATTATTTTTATTAGCAAATATACATTTCAAAAAAGTTTTAGCACTGTGACCCAGTCAGTTTTAAATGCGTATGTCATTGAAAAAGTGTATGATGGTATATATTAAGGCAAAAACAAAATGAAAAGATAATTATTAAATGAAACAAATAAGTCCTATAACTTTGTAATTCAACACTTCTGAATTGGCAAACAATTTGAAATTATTAGCTGTTTGGTTTAAAGAATATATAATTTAACCCCTGGTCCCACCCCCACCCCCAAAAAAAAATTTTATTTGCAAGAATATAGCATAACATTTTTATTCTCATACTGCAAAATTGTTAAAAGCTAATTTTGTACTTTTTGATGTTAAAATATAGATTTTTTTAGTCATCCACATCCACTTATAATATTTTGGAAAACAAATTTGTTAATTTGTTGTTTGTTAAAATATTAAGTGAACATAAAAACGACTGTTGATTATGGCAGATTCCCTATATTCTGCAAGCAAAAGCAATGAGCCATAAAGAAGTTCTGATTTTTGGCTCCCCATGGAGTGCCCCTGGCTGGATGAAAACAAACAAAAACATGACAGGAAATGGGACACTCATTGGTCAGCCAGGCAGTGCATACTACAAGTCCTGGGCCAACTACTTTATAAGGTTATAATAACAAATACAGATTTAAAAATGTCATTTGTAGTTCCATCATTGTTGTTTAGAACTTACTCTATTTTTGTATATTTTGAATGGAAACACATAAATGCCTTTATAAACTCAAACCAGTTTTACCTCAAGCACATCTGACGTGGGTTTTTTTTTTTTAATGTCTAGATTTTTGGAGGAATACAAGAAACACAATGTGTCATTCTGGGGACTTACAGCTCAGAATGAACCCACAGATGGCTACATCTACAATCACTTTTTTCAAGCTATGGGATTTACACCTGAGCAGCAGCGAGATTTTATCAAGTTGGACCTTGGCCCTGCACTACATGACAATGGATTTGGAGATCTAAAATTGATGATTCTTGATGACAATCGGCTTTTGTTGCCATACTGGGCAGAAAAGGTATTTAATCAAAAAATAACTAATTTTTTGTTTTGTTGTACATAAGGATAATCTTGGATAAGAGATGTCTTTAATGAATTTACTCAGAAACAAGGTAATTGAAAGTTAGTATTATACGATTATCAGTACTGTCAGCCACTAGTTGTGTGCTCTGCATGAAATCTAAAGATCTGATTAAATAAATTTTATTAATTCCATTAATATGAGATATATATCTACAGTAGTTTTGGGAAATTGTGGGTGTATGCATTAGAAATAATATTCCAGATTTAGGCACTCTACCAAAAAATTACAGAGATGATCTATTTATAAAAAAAAATCAAAGCTGAAGTATCTGTTTAGATGTACTTTCACATTTATAGTTCTGCTGAATTTGATCAATGACTAGATGATATTGTCAGTTATCAGCTCAATTATTCATATGCTGTTTAAAAAGTATTAATTTACAGTGTCCCTTTAAAAAGCCCCAGAAATGCATTAATTTTGCAAGTGTCTATGTGCAACATTAAAGGGAGGTTCACAGGAGATAAAACTTTTTGATAAAACTCAGTTATTTGCTTTATCATACACACACTGACAGATGCATGCATACAACAAGGTACAACATAACCTTAATGACCCCCTGAAGAAAAAAAAAGTAGCAGAAAGTTCATCCATTGAACGCTGCAAGTTGCTGATGTGAGGAGGATACATGATGGATCCTTGAAGGCAAATGTTTGTACTGTTTGCCAAAATATTTGAGTTATACAGTCAGAATGCTTAAATTTGTCTAAAATGGAAATTGTCATACCCATATACAGCCTCTTATATGCAAACAAACATACACACATCATCATGATTCTTGAGCCTGTCCCTATTCTCAGGTGATTGGGTAGTGTAGTGGTAAAGTTCTTGTCAGTAAGAGAGTACTAATGTTTCTTTTTACATAGAACCTGTTTATAGAACTTGCCTAGATCATTATGATATAGCTTTAGCTACTAAGTGTTAAACACCAACAACCAACCACACAATGGAGAAGAAAAGAAAGATTTAGGGAGGCTGGGGGAAGGAGAGTAAATGACTCAATATGTGAGCAGATTACATTTGTAAACTCACATTGCAGAATGTTTTTGCTCAGATTAAGTGAACAGTATATAAATCAAAGAATGCTTTGTAACTGCACTCATTTTAAACCTGGCTTTGACATTAATGCACTCATCCGCAATTTTTATTCATTTCAAAATCTTCTTTTCTTTAAGATTATGGCAACAGTTGTGTATATTCTTTGCAGGTATTCTCCGATGCTGATGCTTCAAAATATGTGTCTGGAATAGGTGTCCATTGGTACATTGATGAATACTCTCCAGTTGTAGCGTTAGACTACACTCATTTTGAATTCCCTGATAAATTCCTCTTGGCCACAGAAGCATGTGTCAAAGGATCCCAGCTTGGTGTGTGGGAGCATGCACAAATGTATGCTAGTGATATACTTGATGTGAGCATTTTTTTTAATGTTTTACTGTATGGTTTGTTCGTACACTTCTGTCTCTGCCTTTTTCCATTACTTTTTGGTATTTTGCCTGTCAAAAGACTAAAACTGCATTTATATTTGACTTTAAAAAAATGCTTTAGCTTTCATTGTTTGAAATTAGTAGTGATGATTTTATAATAAACTTTGTTGTCTTTTGATTAATTGCAAAATTACAGATTTGGGAATGTGTGGAATGTGAATGAAAATCAAAGCATGGCTAAGATTTTCTTAGTTCTTCTTCAAGAATAATGGGTTTGTATTTTCAGGATCTGAATCATTGGGTGACAGGATGGACTGACTGGAATATGGCATTAGACACTGGAGGGGGCCCCAACTGGGTCAACAATTTTGATAATAGTCCTGTTATTGTTAATGCCTCTGCTGGAGAGTTTTACAAGCAGCCTATGTTTTATGCTGTGGGTCATTTCAGGTGAGCTATACATTAAAGTTTTCAAGTAAAAAAAATCAAGTGCGTGAATAGATGTTTGCAGTTCAAGAAACATGAAAACTTCCTTTCCTTTATCTAAATCAATTTTTATTTTTTTTGTTTGTAAAATCTCTATTTTTTTGTATTTATAGTAAATTCCTCCCACCTGGTTCTGTGTATGTTGAGATGACATCATCACTGGCAAAATCCAGCATTAAGTCGATTGCCTTTCATCGCCCTGATAACAAAATGGTGGCTATTTTCCTCAACATGTGAGTTAATGCAACAATATTATATACTGTTACTGGTATATATTACACCTAAAGTTATTAAGATTCGGTGTGTTGCCATCTAATTACCTCTTTCTATACAGTTCGCACCTGCAGATGCAAACTTCTTCATAGTTACAGCTTAATTGTATCAATTCATTTGTATTGAATGAGTTAACTGGAGGCAATTTGTTGTTCTTAACTCTTTAATAAGACATGATAATTAAAATGTCATACTTTGTTATTATTATTATTATCTTTTTTCATATTCTTATTCCTTTTCGCCCCCAGTGGAGCATAGTTTTTCACATAGTTTTGGGTTTGTTTTTCTTTTCCAGGGCTGATGAAGCTATACCTTTGTCAGTTTATGATCCAGATGTTCAAGGGCTCATAACTCTGAGTCTACCAGCTTTTTCAATAAAAACTCTTGTATGGGAGATAGCCCCTGGGCAACCCCAGTCGAAGTATAGTAATGTATAGTAATCGGTGTTTGTTTTGTATAAATATATTCTTATGGGTTTGAATGATAAAGACTACAGTTCTTAAAAAGTATGTTTTTGTTTCATCAAAGCAAGTATCTGGACTGTAATTTCATATTTGTGATTTTTGCATTTCTATAGTTTTGACAGTTAAATAAATTTAATTGGAAAATTTGCATTCTCTTATCAATTTTTAAATGCTACCCTTTTTTCCCATCTGCTGCAGCAAAGTGATAAAATTGCAAGCATGGAAAAATGAGGCATATAGTTTCAGAGGCTCTAACAACAGGAAACTTGAATTTTTTTCGAAGAACTAATAATCTGTAATATATATATATGTATGAACGACAAGATCTATATGCATCAAAGACAATATGACACTGTTCTGACTCCTCTTGCAATATTATAAGAAGAAAAAAACCTGTGAGAAAACATTACTGTAGAACTATATAACTTGTTTTTTCTCGAAATATGCTGTTTGAACCAGTGATAATACTGGCAAGTAAAACAAACTTGCTTTTAAAGAATACAGTACAACTTAATTTATTCCAAAGCACAATAAGACAAACACAAAAGCTTATATCTCCCTCGATTTTGACGCTATGGGAAAAAAAAAAAAATCAAGACTCAGGTTCAAAATATAAGCAAGGAGGAATAAGGGGCAGTTCTGGAAAGTTGGCAAAGTGGCGAAAGTGGAGATTGGAAATTATCGGAAATTCGTAGAAGGGTCTATATTTAATGATGGGCGAACAAGTTATACGGGTGGTTTCATCATGGACGTGTACGTATAGGTGGATTGCTGTCTGCCTGCCCAGACCAATGCTTAGCCTCTTGCGAAGTGATCTGCTATTAGTCTCGGCGAAAGAATGTGAATAAACCGGAAGCTTTGTGGTCTCATGCTTCGTTTTAGAAGTTAACTGGGGGAAAAAAAACAAATCGTCTGCCAGTGTAGCGAGACAAATGTTCCAACCAAGAATCTTATTCCAACCGAGGAATGCAGTGTAGCAGGGGAGATTACTTTTCACCACTGTGAATCATGTGACTAACAAAATGTCGACGAGCCGTTAGGTCTGCTACATAGAAGAACAAAACTATGGCACACTTTGAGTTGTTTCTGCTATGCATAATCAGTCTGTGGACAGTAAAGGGTATATATTCAAATAAATTTTCTTGAAAAATCTCTGAATACTGGATATACCCTAGCTTGAAGTATATTGCAAATGCCGTTGGAAACACCCTCTGATCCCCTTAGAAACGCTATTTTCGCTTTGAAAGAGCAGTGCAACTAATTTTTAAAATCTATTTTATGATTGCATGTGTGTATTATATGATTGAAACGCTGGGATATAGTAACCGATAGCATATTCGCAGATATCTGCGATAATATAAAGAATTATGAACCATCGAGGAAAGAGTATATCAAGGAACATATCGTAATTCACAGGGAGATGGAAAGGCTTAAGATCAGTGACTGAGGGATACGTCACAATTACTTGTAATTTATTACATTAATTTTCTGGTTTTTTTGTCCTCATTTAACCTGTAGTTCTAAATATTTAAGTTTTTTTTATCTGCTTCATCATTCACACAATTGCTTTAATGTTTGTATTACAGTCATGTTTTCAAAAATTGCACGAAGCTGTATACAAGAAAAGGTTGTAACAAAATGACATTTTAGCAGGTTAGATTGAAAACAATTCTCAAAATACTAAATAGCAATGTTGTTACTAAATACTAACTAGCAATGTTGTTAAACTTTTAATTTTCTTTCAGAGTCATGGGGTCAAGCCTGTATTCCAAGAAGCTATTCCAGTGACTCTGTTGTGTGTGTTTGCAATTCCACCTACTGTGACGTGGTTCAGAATGTTCCCAGCTTGATGCTTGGCATTGCTGCCATTTATACATCATCAAGAGGAGGCGAGAGATTGAACCTTTCTTCTGGCAAGATGTCCAATACAACCAGTTACTCGTGTAAGTTGACTAGATGATTAATTAAAATGGACCAGCGATTGAGTGTGGCTATAGTAAATAATGGTGGTTGTATATAAGTATTCATAACTATCATTATACACAGTATGTAGTTCTATTAGGAAAAAAAATATAGTGGAAGATGCTCTCTGATGTCAGTGTATAGCAGAAGACAATAAAGCTGCATATTAGTATGCACTGAAGGGTTGTCAGTTATTAACATAAAAATTACAGTTATGAGTATTCTCTTTTTGTACCTATATGCCACAGAGATTCCCCATTCTATTTCTGATAATTGATCTTTGTTAGTCATTGTTTTGAATGTCATATGCTTTAAATTGGTAAATATGTCATACAAATTAGTAAACAAAGATGGAAAACGAATGAGAATAGAGGAGAGAGGGCAACTACTGCATAGTGCTTCAATAGTGCATTTGATTTCTTCTTGAATAATAATCAATAACATGACCACTTGATTTGTTTTGTGTTAGTGGTGCTAGAAATAGTCAGAAACAGCACAAGACAGACAATCAATGGGTTTGGAGGAGCGTTCACTGATGCTGCAGGAATTAACATTGCCAGCCTACCATTGGCAGCACAAGAAAATCTTTTGCAGTCATACTATTCTACAGAAGGTAATATTCAGTCTAAGAGAATATGAATATAAATATAATTTTTTTAGTCAACAAGCCAAAGGAGGGAGGAAAGAGTGGATCAACATTACCATGCTTGTGTGAATATATGCATACTGTGTGCCTGATAAGATTTTAACAATGACTTTGTTTTCTGTCAGGCATCCAATACACTATTGGTCGAATACCTATGGCAAGCTGTGACTTCTCTACACATCCTTACTCTTATGATGATACAGATGGGGACTTACAGCTTTCCCAATTTACTCTTGCTCCAGAGGATATAAAATATAAGGTATGTATATATATGCACACACACCATGCTTCTCTATATTTAACTTTGTGTCTCAGTGTTCCTCTCCATGCTCATGATAGAAAATCAGGAAATAAAACAGTCTGTGTATAGTATGTATGTTATATGTATGTATTCATCAAAGGTAAAAGGACATCCTCCTTGCACTTGGTGACTGAAATGCTAAGGTCAGCCCAGATACCTTCTAAGAAAAGGCAAGATTGGTGGGTAAATCTACCTTTGGTAAATCAGCAACAGGGGTCTAAGATGCCTAGAGCCCACCTTAGCCAATACTTTACATCCCCACAAAAAATCAAAGATGGCAATTTGGCACTTTCCAGATGGTTTGATCCTCCGGTGCTGCTTAACATTTTTTTTTTTAAACAACAAGCGTGAAATTCACTGGGACCATCATACTTCCATTTTCATTGTCAGTTGGCTGATTTGCATCCTGACCTTTGCAGACGACATTGATTGGCTAGCAGTGACCCAAGACCTTGCCAACAAACTGACAGACACTTCCTAAGCATATAGGATGGAGACCAGCTCTGACGAAAGTCATCATCTTTGGCAACAGCAAAGCAGATGTCTACATGAATGGAGTACAGCTTATGTCATTAAGATACTTGTGGACCACCCTCCCCAAAGATGGCAGCCCCTTGACAGATATACTCTTCAGGATTGTGACAGCAACAGCAGAAACAGCAAGGCTGGACAGGATCTAGCGCAGCCATAACATAAGATTTGGGGAGATTTAAAGTACAACCTGTACAAATCCATTGAACATGGACTCTGCTTGCTAATACAGAGAGGAGAATCCAGGCGTACAAGAATAATTGCCTGAGGAGCCTGCTCCCAAACTTGTACAAGAAACATAAAAACAAGTGACTTTATTTGAAACAAGGTCGCCACACTCATAGGACTTAAAGATTCTTTACTTGCAACAGTCAAGCCATGAAAGCTGGTCTGGTTTAACCATGTGACTCAACATGAGTCTTTATCAAATTATCCTTCGGGGTGGGGCATGTTCATCAAACTGTCCTTCAGGGTGGATCTTTTAAGCTGCCGCATCTTTCCATCACTGTTCCCTTCAGTGACTAGTTCCAGTCAGGGGACAAATGAATAAATAATCATATTAAGTATAAGTCAGAGTGACATAATAAGGTGAGTGTAAGTGATGTCTAAATCTCTGTCAATTTTTACACACATCACTACACTTTACTTTCAGATTCTCTCATTTTAGCCAGAGCTTAAAGAATAGACACTTTCATTTACTACTCTTGAATGATTTCCATCTTATGAATATGATTTTTTATGTCGAAAATTACCATTTAATAGCAATCCATTGGTTGCTGTATGGAGAAAAGATTTTAATAACACTTTGCAATGTTTTTGTCTTTTCATTATTCTAAAACCATCCTTATGCAATTCATATTTGTTAAATGTTTCAGATTCCCTACATTCAAAGAGCCCTTACTTTGTCACAAGGCAAGCTGCGCTTGTTTGGCAGCCCATGGAGTGCTCCAGCCTGGATGAAAACTAATAAAAATATGACTGGCAATGGTACACTGATTGGTCAGCCAGGTGGTACATACTACAAGTCCTGGGCCAACTACTTTGTTAGGTAATTTTAGATGACGGTGATAATTTAAAATAAGTATTTGCTAACATTCTTGAGATAGGTCCCAAGAAATGTCTTTGCTTCAGGGAAGTATATTGATATTGTATATTTCCATTTTCCATTGCTGGAATGATGTCTTCTGACAATTTGTTAGTACACAGTGCAAATCAAAGGAGTGGTTAGACAAGGGACATTGTTTGCCATTTGTAATGAAGGAGGACATAAAAATTGGAGAGGTACTAGCTTCCATCCAGCTGGCATCTCTCTCCCTCCTTTTGTTTTGGTTTGTCTCAGAGGGTACTCTTTCAGATTGTGACCTTGTTCAAGTTTGCTCTATGTAGTATAGTTACAGTTTTCTAATAAATTTGTTTTTCCACCATAAAATCTCAGAATAATTTTTAAAAAACCCATAAAAAGTAAACATGATCTTGTGCACCGTACACAAACCAAACATACACAAACCTCATAAAAGGAGTATTTGTTTAGAATTTGGTGAGAATCAACCATTCCTGCCACACATATTCATCACACTCTGCTTTAAGATTCATGACATAACAATCACCGTAGTCCACAAGTGTGTATTACAAGTAGCTTATAGTATTCTTTCTTATTATTGGTTCATGATTATGTCCATTCTGATCTTGTCGTGGGTTCAGCTCTCATTTTGGGCACGCTGTTCTTTCTCTGCATGTGGCATCTGTTTAGAGGGCTGGCTGCTTTGCCATGATATAGCCTTAGCTGCTGGCTCACATAAAACAGTGGTTCTCAAAGTGTGGTCCAGAGACCACTTGTGGGCCACATGCTTAAGTCAACAAAGTGATGTTTAAATTGCCAGATACACTAATTAGTCCAGTATTAATTTCACATGAGTTTTAATTTTATCGATGCCCAACTTCTCACTCACATAAAATGCTTGCCTACCAACTAAGTCTTTATGTCACAGCACGAGCAATGTGTCATCTAACTGCGTTATCTGTTATCCCTTAGTAACGCAGTGCACGTCCTTATTTTTAATTTTTATGTGTACTTTGCAAAGTATGCAATTTTATGTAAAACTTATTACTATACTACTGTCACAAAAGTACATTTAGCTTTGAATGAAACAAATGTGGTAATTTAAATTTGAAATTCGTGGTACAGAGTGATTTTAGGCCTTGGTGGTCTGCCGTATTTTTTAGTATAGTAAAGTGGTCCACAGTTCAAAATACTTTGAGAACTACTGGCATAAAACACCAACTTCCCCTCCTCATCCGGATCTCCTAAGAGCATTATGATTTATTTCCTTGGTTTCAGGTTTGTCCAGGAGTATGCCAAGCATAACATCTCCCTGTGGGGGTTGACTGCTCAGAATGAACCAACAGATGGTAAAATATATAAGTTTCCTTTCCAAGCTATGGGTTGGACACCAGAAACACAGAGAGATTTCATAAAGCTGGACTTGGGACCAGCGCTTCATGCAAATGGTTTTCAAGACATCAAACTGATGATTCTTGATGATGACAGACTATTTTTGCCAGAATGGGGACCAGGGGTGAGTTTTCCTTTCCTTGATGATTTTCGACAGGGACAGCAGATAGTCCAGTAGTTAAAACTGGCATATGAACCTGAAGGTGCACACACTTGGTAGCTCGATATCTTTGGGACACTCACACTTTTAGAGCTGACCCAGTTATACTTGCTGACTATACAGGTACCTGACAATAAATGATTGGGGAAGGTAAGTCAGAGAGCAGAGATGAACCCTGTACTCACAAAAGTCTGGACTCGCTGAAAGTGCAGTCTCTAGGGAATTTAATTCAAGTGTGCTCCTAAATAGCATTATGAATGCCTTTTGTGGCTAAATAAGTCAGTGGACACACGATTGTAATTAAGGTCTTACGATAAATTTCCCAAGGCTTTCCATGGCAAGTAAGATATTTAAGAGTGCAATTGGCTATGTATGGTTTTGATGTCCAGTGACAAACCTAATTCACTTGTACCTCTATTAATTGCAGGTTTTGTCAGACCCTGAAGCCAAGAAGTACATTTCTGGTGTTGCTGTGCACTGGTATTTAGACACAGTTATACCACTGAATGTCCTTGACTTTACACATGACAAATTTCCCGACACCTTTCTGTTTGCTACAGAGGCATGCAATGGATTTATTCCTTTAGGGCCTCGTGTTATTCTTGGTGATTGGGGACGAGGTGAAGAATATGCCACAGACATAATTAATGTGTGTTTACAACTTTATACTTAGTAGAACATTTTTTTCATTTTATGTCACTGTATGACAAGAGATTTATGGTGATGATGGATGCATGCAGAAGACATCATTATGGTGTGCTTATACTTACACTGTGTTTATAAAACTAAAATTTCTCAGTGAAATATAGGTATCCTGAAGGGATCTAGTCTGTTGTACAGGTTACAGTATAGCTATAGCTTTTCCTTATTTCTGCTGCTTTATAAGACAGTGAAAGTAAGAAAGAGTAAGAGTGCATAAGGGTATACATGTTTACACGTATAGTTGTATACAACATCTGTATTCAGAAAACTTAACATCACCAAAAGACAGGAAAAATTGGTTACTTTCAGGATTTGAATCACTGGGTGACAGGATGGACAGACTGGAACATAGCTTTGGATCCTCAGGGAGGCCCAAACTGGGTCAACAACTTTGTTGACAGCCCCATTATAGTTAATGCAAGCAGCGGGGAATTCTATAAACAGCCCATGTTCTATGTCATGGGTCATTTCAGGTGAGATGTGCTCATACCCACACCCACACCCGCCACCACTCGGTATGCAAGTTTATATACTCATTGTCCTTTAAATGTTCTGCTTTCTGGGCTGATTTCAGCATAGGTCAAGGTCTCCTCAGATTTTGACTATTCTAAAGGATTTTTTTTTCTTTGAAAGCTACAAAAAGACTTCTAAAAAATACTTCTTATTTTTACCATGTTAGGAATTTATACAGGAGTCTAATGATCTCTTATGCCATAATTACTGCTACATTTGAATGTGTTACCAAAATTGTACTTAAGTGTCTTGCTGTGGAAACACTTGTGTGACTTACTCAGGTTCATGGTAAACAGTGCACTATAAACTGTACTCACTTGAACTTTATGCATAGGACAACAAAACTGTAAGTCATTTTATTTTTATAATGGAGAATCCAGCAACTGCAGACATGAATACATATACAATAATAGATACATAGCTGCATATATACACAGCTTTTTCAGTCATTTCCATTTACTGAACTCGCTTGACTACTGAGACAGACCTAAAGTCCTGGATATCCCACAACTGAATAACAATAAGACTAAACTGCTACTTGTCCAAAGAAATTTTCAAGTCATCCTCTCTCTGTCTGTCTATACAACTTATCTATTCCTTTCTTCACCTTTCCACAGTTTGGGTGTCATTCTCAGAGTTTAATTTTTTATCAGCATATTTCTCATGTCTACAGAACTGCTCATCTTGAACTTTGCAGGATTAGTACCATTAATCATTATCTCGCCACTGATACAGCTAACACTCTAATATGTGCCTTTGTACTCTCGAGGATGGACACTTGAAATTCTCTTTTAGTGGGCATTCCCAAGTATCTTCTTGACAGACTTATAAGGATCCAGAATAATGCTGCTTGTCTCATCTGCAGACCATCTAGATGCGAACATATATCACCCATCATTTGCCGTCTTCACTGGCTGCCAGTTGTGGATTGTATAGCCTACAAACTTTCCCTTTTGACTTACTCCACTGTTTCTGGCAATGGTCCTCGGTAACTCTCTGAACTCCTATAACTTCTTCTGACACCAAGCTTCTGTAAGTCCCACTAGCTAAGACGAGACTTATGGACAGAGGACTTCCTCCTACCAAGCCCCATTAACTTTGAATGGAAAATCCATTAGCTTTCGTTACTCCATTTCTTTTACCACCTTTAAGTCTAAACTTATGATGCATCTTTTCAGAATGACGACTTCACTGTGATCCTGTCTTGACCATGAGCATGCATAACGCATCTATAATTTACTTTGTGTAAGAGTGCATGCTGTTGAAGTGTATATATCTGTTATATGCAAATATGGGTGCATTGTCATTTGTGATTCTGTATATTTATGTAAAGTCATTGCTAATCATTGGAAAAGTGTTATACATATAAATCCTCATTATTATATTTCAGCCACCCCTTTATTTGTAACAAAGATACAAGTTGTGCAATGGTCTGCTCAATGTTTATTGTAATATCTTGAATTTGTCATATTTTCCTGTCTGAATACATGTCAAATCTCTCTGTGCAACAGCAAGTTTATAGTACCTGGTTCTACATTTGTTGGATTGAAAGCAAGTGCTGAATTATCAGGTATCAACAGTGCAGCCTTCCTGCGACCAGATGGCATTACAGCCCTCGTAATTCTGAACACGTGAGTCATTTTTTTTCTTGCAACTTTACCACTGAATAAAAATCTGTTTAGCAAACAGGTTGTTATCTGTATAATAGTTATACTATCAACCACAAAAATATATGCATGTATGCAGAAGCATACATTTTTGGGAATTTCCATTTAAGTGGCTTTAATGTTAAGAACTGCCACAGAAATGTTGCAAAGGATAAAATCATTTTTGTGTTCTCTTCTCAGCAATCCATCACCAGCACAGCTTTCAGTGTATGACCCAGATGTGGGTTATCTGGATGTTGATCTTCCCGAGAAGTCCATGAAAACAATTTTGTGGACAGACAAGTGATTGTGATATTGTTAAGTATGGCAGTTGTTTTTTGATGATTTAAGCAAAATCTGATTGAATGAGATTCTTGCCTATCAAATGAATGTTTGGTGCTGTCATTGCTACTTTCATAGTTCATGTTAATTGAATGTGTTTTCTGTTGAAACAAAAGATACAAGTCCAAATGCAATTTTGAACCTAGAATACAAGATGGAAAGCTTTAGTTTCTCTAAACAAAATGATGTGTGACCAAAGAATATTTATGAACCTTTTGAATTAATGAAATTGACTGTACCACACGCTAAGAGTGGTCAGTAAATATCAAGGGACACTTTACTTGTACCAGGTTGAGGATGGTACTGTGAATGTAAATTGTACCAAATGATTTGAATGTTTGATCGAAGGCACTTATTTGTAATGTGCACAGAGGGTTAATATAGATACTTTTTTACACACTTTTGCATTTTGAATATGCTTTGAATGTATCCAATAAAAGTTAATGCATCAGAAGGATTTAAATGTATAAGTTTTTTTTCTGGAAAAAAAAAATGATTTGGTGATGTAGGAATATAAACTTGACCTGTAAAGTACACAAATTCTGAGTTTAATAAAAACAGTATAAATGTGAAGGTTGTTTGTATTTCACAGTAATGTGTTAATGTTTTAGGAGTGAAAGAAGCATCAGATCAACAGCTTTTCAGCAGCGTCAAAACAAACAAAAGGGGGGTGGGGCAAGTGGATAATGCTTAAGAAGCAAAAAACAGTTCGACATTTACTTTATATTTGTACTTTAGATGAATTATATATACATCTGCCAAATCGTATTGTGCAGGATGCAGTATATGACTGTTTTGCTTTCAGATATTGTAATTAACGAGAAAAACAAGTTTTAAAGTTAAATAAGGGTTATTAGATTTTCTTTCACTTGTGACATTACAAATGTTACTGCAGTTAGCACTCTGAGCTGGACACCTCACCATTCCACACTTAGTTTTATGTTTGGCTTGGTAAAAATCACAAATTTAGGATAATTTTTTTTAGCATGAAATGTAAATAAAAAAAAAAAGAAACTCCACACTTTTTATTTTAAGGTATGCTGTTGCCTTAAGATAGATACCTTGTATATATTCATCCTGTAAAGTTTCAGTCACAATCTTTTCACCCAGACTTTTTAAATGTTAAAAATAAAACTTAAGTTATTTTGAGGATTTGTATGATTAAAACCTTGTCATTACAAAACTGAAAAATTTTCATCTGCATACATGCAAGCTTTACATACATACACCAACCCCACATGACCTAAAACATATGCCAGTGGGCAAGATTTTAACTGTTTAATCATGTGCATTATTAGTGATTAAACACTATATGATAGAGCATAAGTTTGTTTACATGGTTGCAGAATTTCAAAACCGTAAAATACCTTATCCCAAGTAATATGTATCACTTTCTTGCCCAAGATTTGACCAGTCAGTATTTGACAGAAAAATGCAGTTCCCAAATGGAACCACCATTCAAGTAAATATTTGAAAGCTCTCTCTAGCCATCATCACCACCACCACCACACACATGTGCGCGCACATTAAACTACAACAATCAACATAGTGCTAAAAATGGTGTGGGAAGTAGATGATTTATTGTAAACAACATCATTGGCAATACCCAGGAGTGTTTAGCAAAGCCATGGCTAGGAATCTATGTGTACATACACTGATATAGTCATGTAATAATGTGGTTGGACTACAGTACAAGCAGATACAGAAATCTTCTTTTGACAGTAATCAAGCCCAGTTGATTATGACGTGATAGCAAATCAGTAAAGCCTACCAGTGATCAGATGTGATAAACATCAGATTTCTTTAAAAAAAATTGTTACTATCACTGTTGTGGAGAGAAGGGCACGGGAAAGGAAGGAAGAAAACCTGCTGCAAAAAAACGGTTTGCTTCATAGTCTTCAAAAATTTTATCAGCCTGGGGTGGTGACTTGCAGAAAAGGTAGAAAATCTGACTCAAAAAAAATTCTTACATACAAAATAAATACAATTTTCCCCATGATCTCAGATCACAAGCAGAAGAAAATGTAACCAACTAAGTGCCTACATAGTAGAAGTGATGCACGTTTGAACAGATTCATTATAAACACGATGCGCATGCGCAGTTGTGGCTGACAAGGGTGACAAGGACAAAAAGTGTGGTAGTTGTCAATGAGCGTTTACAGATGTTTCTCAATTATGATGGAAAGTGTCAAAGTTGGTACATTTCTTTGGCGTGTGGACAGACTGGACGACAAGCACCCATAACTCTTTGACCAAGTGACCTCAAATCATGCCTTTTCTGTGGCTTTGCGCTTAGTGGCTGGCAAGAAATGCTCACCTGGAGCTAATAAATGTTTTTCCTCTAGTGGTAAAATGTCTGGACTGCTAACACCAGCCAAAAGGTACTGGGATACTAAAGCAATCCCAAGTGGAATATCTTGGCATCAGACTTCATACTCTTGGTGCTTTATAAGCAGCGAAAATCTCTGTGTTTCTCTTGTATGGCCTGATGAGCCCATTATTTTTGGAGACTGGACACAGCAGAAGCAAGAAACACAAGAAACAGATGCACACATACAAACTGTTTTCCACCGTCTTGAGCATGAAAGCAAAAAATGTGAGGGGGAAAAAAAAAACTACATCAAAAAGCTTTTAGTATCCGACAGCAGCTTTTGGCCAGGCCGAAACTCTTTATAAATTCTTTGTACAAAAGATGATAGGTGAAAGCACAGAAAAAACCTCTTCTTGACGGTTGGTCAATTGATCGCTTCATGCACGCACTCCAAAATAAAAAGGCAGTTAAAGAGTCAAAGAGGCATCTGATAGACAACTTTACATATGAATTTTTCTCCAAAATAAACAGCAGTGAACGAGCCAGCAAGCAAGTGCTTTGCTGGGGAGATCAAGAACCTTAATATCCCGCCAGCTCGGCGAAGGTCTGGTCAAGCTCGTCACTGATGTTCTTATACCTCTCCTTTTCAGCCAGCAACTCATCTGTTGGAAGGAAGGAGAAAGGTAGGTAATGTTAGCACCTTTTCTTGCCATATACTTGTTTATTAGAAATATATATGCCTGCACAGTCTCTTTTCAACTTTTGCTATTTAATCATAATTCTTGTTTTTTTAAATTTCGTTTTCTGTAACACTATACCATTATAAAATGTGTTCAGCTTAACTATATTTTGAAATCATTACCACCACTTTATTTTGACAATAACCATTGTTTAATCCTGCACACATCATTCACTTAATGGCAGTGTGTAAATATTTACATCAACTCTGCACATAGTTACGTCTTCAAGCATAAAGATGCACACATCAAACAGGTTAACAAACATGTTCATGCAAAAAAAAAAAGTCTGTTGGCTAGTTCACAAACATGGCAAAATTTATAAAGCTTTCATACAATGTATGCTATAAACTATTACTATTATCTAAGGCTAAAAGGTAAACTGGCTAGAACTGAATGTCTGTGCCCTTAGAAGTAACTTGGTACTAAATTTTACATGCTGGCTTTTCTTCATCAGTAGTTTATTACTCTAAACGTAAAGAAATGTCTTAGTTTTCCTATAAAATAAAAATTTGCTGATTTGCAAGACTAAACATAGGTTTTTACAGAAGATAAAAGATCATGATAATTTTGCTCAAATGGCATAGGTCTCCACAGAACTGGCTATGCTTATAAAGTCCCATTTTGTCAAGTCTTGCACCACCTGATGTGGAGAATGCCTTTGGCAATGCTGTCTAGAGGTTCTGCAGTTCTCCAATACACTGATCCATATCCTCCTGCAGTCTGTGATTGACGGCACGCTGTTGGTCCAACTCGTCTGCAACATGTCCCATGCCATGCCAAACCATGCACAAAACACCACAAAGGGATACAAACACATGCCTGAAGATTACAACACCCTTTCACTAATCTATCTTCCAAAACTTTTTTTAAGTGGTACCAAAAAACGGTGAATGAAACACCAAACAAAACAGGTTTTGTTATTGGGTTTTTAAGATTATATATATAAAAAAATGCTATTTAAGTGCAAGAAGAATTGTGTTAATAATTACGAAACAGTTTAGATCAATCCAGGAATATTTGTGTTCAATATAACGGTATAAAAAAGGATGTGGAGCAATATTAACAGCATGAAGAGCCCATAGTATGCTCTTGGATTAAAAAAATGCAGGGCAGATGTATGTGTATACATAAATATACAACATGGATTGGAAGATGGGAAATGTGAATAAGAGAAAATAACAGTGAAGACATTTATACTAGTACTAGTTGAGCAGGTACTGTTTTCTCCGAACTCTGTAGCATTTTCAATGTGCTGTTTTCTTGCATCCATAATTGAATTTCTATTAGTGATCTGTGTGTACAGGTAGGCTAGGCATGAATTTAGATATGCATATTATATTTATGTGCTTATATGTCTGAATTTTGGGCCTATGCATTTGTATGCATACAAAAATATGCACATTTGCATGAACTATAGTGTACACATTTGTGGATGTGAATCGAAATAGAGACAGCTTGACAATCCAATGGCACACTGGTTACTAATCTGATAATGAATGAAAGTGAACATAATATGTATATCTGGAAACAAGAGGGACAGGACCATACCTTCCAACTGCTCGACAAGCTTCTGTAGTCGTACCACCTCTCTCTCGGAGAACTCGGTTCTGGTTTCAGTCTGAGGCAACAAAACATCATGCAACACTAATTTCAAACATGCCATTAGATGAGTGGTCTTCCTTGGGTGTCAGTCACAATGCTTATGGCTGAGGTTGGAATTAGTCACACAACACACTTGATAAATCTTGGATTCCTATGCTGTTTGTCCACTTTCAGGATGCACTACACTTTCCCTCTTCAACGGTGACATTTACTTTGTAAAAATCAAAATGTGCTGACCAATAAACCATAAAAAAAAGAAAAAATGACTTTCGTCTCTTGTAGTCTCATAAAAAAATATAGCACGTCAAAAGTTGATTTAAAAGGATGGGTGGGGGGAAATTTCTTTTCTAGAGTTGAGAAATTCCTGTTGGTGTGCTTATAGCTGATTTTTCTCCCACCAAACACCCACTGGGTCACTATGAGAGAAGAGTGCATCTCTGTTAAGTGGACAAGCTGAAAGCACAGGTCTACGTTAATCAAACCATGCTGAAAAGAAAAACACAGGAAGGACACAGCTAGCTGCACAGCTAGCACGAGCAGCAGCATCAGCAGCATCCTACCTTCCAATCTATCAACCTCCTTTTGCAGCTTTGACACTGTTCTCTCTGCTTCCTGGGCACGGTTCTCAGCCTAAACCCAGCACAGCACTTGTAAGGACTAAAAGTCTTCATTATTTCTGCTGTCAGGTTATCCACTGATCAACCCTGTTCCTTACATTTTTCTTTTGCAGATAAATGATTTAAAATGGCTGAGAAAACTTAAAGCAAAAAAAAAATCAAATAACCCATCAGCTATATATCTCCAACTGATATTAAAAGGAAAAGGGGAAGTCAGCATTTGCGTTAAAGTAAAAGTAAACTGAAATACAATCCATCTTCAAAAGCGTTTTCCTGTCCAATGGTAGCAACCAGTTGGAGGAAGAAAAACTGAAGAGCTTGAAATTAACTGTAATAAAGGTACTCACATCCTTCAGTCTCTGCGTCAAGTCACGGATGGTCTCCTCATAGCTGTCCTCACGTTGGGATGCCTGTAGATTGGCAGAAAACATTAGTTTCGAAAAATATATCTGAAACGAACTTAAGTCACTTTGTTTTTTCCTGTCATCATGCTTGCTGGTGCCAAAAATTTTAAGTTACTAAAATAATCTTTTGAACATATCACTCCTATGTTTGAAAGATCCCTTTGTAAAATAACTTTTCCACAGAGCTAGTAGCAACGTGTCTTGCACTTGATGGGTGTAAAAAACAACAACAGCAACAAAAAAAAACAAACAAAAAAAACAAACCCAAACAAAACAGAAATGAACATTAAAATCTTGATGATGCTATCATAAAAAGTGCTGGGTACCATGTTTCTATGCTCTTTTCAACATCTAAGAATCACAAATACAAAAATATCCAAACCATGTGACCTGCTTAGATCACAGCCACAGGCTTTATGTATCAGTTTAATTGTACAGCTGCTTATCTTACACTTCGCCCCTTCAAGCTAAAATTCAAATGTTACATGTAATCCAGCTAATTTATTTTGTGTCTGCAATAAATAGTATCATATTTTTCTGATGTAAAATTCTAAGCATTAGTAAACACTACCTAAGTGCTTTTTCTCCACTTCACTCCCAAAGGTAAATTCTCTCTGTGTACAAAGGCCCACTACTTTTCATGTACCTTAGGTCTTAAAGGATCAGTAGGGATAAACATCTTGGGAAAAGTGTCATGTGCAAGAACCAATTAAACAATGTGTAGTTTTCCAGACAATGCTTATATAATTCCTAGCTTGTATAATCACAGTAACTTATTTAAATTTAGTGAACCTTACATAGACTAATTCATACATGTAGTGTAAAATAGGCAGATATGACTAGAACTGCATATGGAGTTTTAAGGATGGGGATAAGGAAAACTCCATACCCAAAATTATTGCTTGAAGGCAATACAAATATAACAGATTCTTAAATCTTATCCATATCACAAGCCAGAAAACTTTTGTTGAATTTTGTCTTGAATGTAATTTTCTCCCTGCTCCACTGAAATATGTGAAGATAAAATGTAAGATGTTCAGCACAATGTGTTAATTTCTTTAAAACAATGGGGTTAATAAAGACATTAGCAGCTTTCATCACCATGAGATTACAGCATTAGAAGGTATTTTAAATACAGGAAAATACACGTAAACTATCCCAATGTTAAAAAGACATCTAAGTAACAAAGAATGAAAAATATTTGATTTTCTTCATGAAATCTTCATGGCATTAAGGAGAATGAATTTTTAAAGGTAATGGGTAAGTGTTTTTCTGACAATATTGAGCACTATGTTAAGGTAGCTCCAAGCTAGTAGGAAAAATGAAAATAGTAGTTGATGTATGCAGACAAGGCAACATCAGAAGCTAATGGCTTGGCAACTCTGCTGTCAGTTCTTAAACACTGCCCTCAACACCTAATCAAGTCCAGTAATTTATATTAAGTACTTTCTGCAATCATTAAGCACACTCTTTAAGAACACTCGAGCTGTTGTGGTTATCACATAGGATATAAGCATGTGAAGTAACACTGTCCATGCACTTTGTTGGACTGCATTTTAAGTCTTTATAAATCAAGTTTGGAAACATCCAGAAGGGGATAAAAGTATACAAAATGCAAGGCCCTTTGCCATGGATAGTCTAGTTAAGTCCATTAAATGTAATAGTAAAGTATGAGTTTGTCAAGAAGAGAGAGAGCACCCATTAAATATTATCAACCAAGATTTAGCAGAAAACAATGATGAATACACATTAAATTCTTTTGTTAATTAGACCGGTTAACAGTTTCATGCACTGTCAGGAAAATGAGTTAGTGACTCTAAAAAGCATGATTTAGAAATGTTTTTCTGTTAGTGTGCTCTAAGGATTTCATCTTCACATATTTCAGTAACCTTCCTCAGGCAAAATTTTCTTTCAAACATGCAATGAGAAAGGCATATTTTAAGTTTTAACAAATATTCAAATCTGACTGAAAGAAAACACTTTGTTAGAAATCTGTTTACCATAATCAATCATCACAAGCATCGGATGGCTTCTTCAATTACAATGTATCACTAAAGAACAAAGCATCATTCACTTCTAAGAACTCCAAACAAAATATTGAAATGCACTGAAAATTATTCTTTCAAATTCATGTTCTAATTCTGATTCATGTTAATATACTGAAGAAAAAAAAAAAATCAGTCCCCACTGACACTAGCACTCTAACAACTATAAAACCTCCTCCGATGATTAAAAACTATTTTGAGCAAGAGGTTGACAGTGATGCTCAAGCTAATCAAAACAATGTTTTAGGTGGTTTGGTGAAACTGGGGAGATGAAAGAAAACAGAACCAATCAACAGTCAGCTGCCATGATGAACTGGACAAGTGTGGTTTCAAAAGCCGACAATGAAAATTGGAGTGCAGATTTGACAAGTTTTAGTGCCCACTAACACATGGAAGAAGGTAACCCGGATAAGAAAAAAAGCCTGTTTAAGGGATGTTGGGATGCCTTACTGGGCAACAACCAGCCATGTGATCTAAAAACTGCCAAAAGGCTCAGTGCAAAGATTAGTCATCTAGCGCTGGTGACATTAGATAGATTTGGGCTAATCCTTACTGCAAGATCATTTCAATCAGGATTACAGCATTACAAGGAAAGGACATTTTAAAAGATGCATCTAGCAAGATGAGTAAACCAAAACAGAGGCAATGACACAAACACAGGAGCAAAATGATTGAGTGAAAGGGGGGGGGGAGCTAATCCACCGCAAAACTATGGTGACAGAATCCTGAACCTCTTCTATGTTGTCAAAGAATTCTACACAATAATGTACAGATTAAGGTACTGGACACTTGAAAAATGAAAAAGATGAGGAATGCCTGCCGATGCTTCTAAATCTCAGTCAACGTGCTTTGTGGTCACTTCATCCACATGACAGACATACGCTACAGCACGTGGATGAGACTCTTATCAGAAACCAAACACAGAATTGTCAAAAGTTAAACAAAATTAAGACAGAAGTCAATGATGCATGCAGGCCTGAAATGGCCACAGCAGGCCAAGGGATGGGTGATCTGATTGTGGCGGCATGCGAACACGGAGCAGTCTGACTATGCATGGAATACCTCTTGCTCACTGATTTCCAAAGATTTCATATTGTTGCCCACAACCTTCAACTCCTCTTCCAACTCCAGAATCTTCCTGCAAGACAATAGAGACAGCAGAGGGCGGACGCTGTATTATTTTCCCCCTTGTTCTCAGAGGACAACGTTCAAAGGTCCCATTTGCCCAAAGGAATGTGTGTTTGTCACAGCATGCTGTGCTGCACCACACACTAGGTAATGGTATGCAATGTAGGAAGAGAGACAAACTGCAAACTTCCCCCAGCTCAGGACGGGTCTCTTACCTGATCATTTTGGATGGAGAGGGTTTTGATAGTGTTACCCACTATATGTAGCTGCTCATCCAGTTCATAACATCGGCTGTGGAGGAAGAGACAGAATAGAAACAGAAGCTGCACATTAACACCACTAGATGGTAGGCCATCCTTGCTTCAGGCACTAGGATTCTGCGCCAGTTTTAAAAGCACAAGATGGAGAGAAGAGATGCAGTTAGCAACACCAGACGATCAAGTTTACTCATTCTCTCCCTTAGCTGTTGGTTGTGCTGTTCTCTCTCTACTACAGATACAAATAATGCCATCATATCCGATCTGGTCAATTACGCAAGGCTATCCAGGTGGAGACATTTTTACACGATCACCATGCGGGCAACCATGAAGTTCACGTCCATCCAAAAAGTGCGCACACAAGGCAGCTAACCAGCGGGCAACGCTCATCAAAGCCTGCCCCAACCAAATCGAAAACGAGGTGAGCTAGGGTTTGTTTTTGCAGTTTGTTAGCCTCCACCTACACCAGGCCCCATAGCCATGCGGAGAGTCAGGAACCAACCTACTATGCTTGTGATCATCACACATGGTTTGGACTGCCTGGTCACTGGGACCATTAATGTCCAGTCTCTCATCATTTCCTGTTTCACGGTGGTTCAGCAACACCATTGACTCTGTGAAACTACTCTGATGTTGCCTTGGTGAGAGACAAGGTGACAAAGAAATTGTATGTAACAAAAAAAAAAAAAAAAAAAAAAAAAGAAAAGAAAAGCAAGCACTGACATGACTCCAGTCTTCAAGTTTTACATTTTCACAAGGCAAAGAACAATGCTTACAAACTGCAATGTGTGCTTAAAAGGGAGGGGGGCGACGGACTCGACAAAGCCAAGGCCAAGACCCTATAAGCAGCAGCAGCTGAGAATGTGGGAAAACCCTGATTGCACTAAGGCTTCTGCCTGCTCTCCTTTGCATGGGGGCTGATGTGACTGAAGGTGATCTAACTCACAAGGCCTGCAGTTCAGAGCAACACAAACACCCACTGCTGCATGTCCTGCCTCTAGTCCATGCAAAACATTTTAACTGCCAACGCATAATATCATAATGGTGAAACACCCAGAATGATTCTAAAATTCTTAAACAAAACAAAAGCAAAAACATTTCATCAGACAACTGTCAAGCAAATATATGCAACAGCAGGTAGTGTTCTCTGCTCAACAGGCCAGGTCCAGGAGAGATGACCAGCTAGCCAGCCAATGACTTACCTCTTCCTCCAGACAGCACCACTGTTCAATCAACTGCTTGTTCAGCTGGCCAGCAAGTCACATTGATAACAATAAACAGAACAAGCAAGCAAGAGTTCAAGCAAAGGTACTTGTTAGGTTCAGTTCAAGGGGAGCTTACCTTTTCTTCACACAGTTCTAAAGATCTAAGGTTATTGGTTAGGATGTGTATTTGTTCCTCCATCTCTCGCACTCGCCTGCAACAATTCAACAACAAACCATGCAAGGGGGGGAAAAAACATAACATGCCATTAGATCAGTTAACCACATTTCAACTGTCCTTTTTGAGTCTCCACAGCCAACCAATTCATTTGTATGGTTTGATATTAGCTGCAGTTTGCTACCCACTTTCTTCAGCAAGATTTTAAGCTTCTTGTCCTCACAGATGAATGAATATACAAATGTAATTGATAAAATTCCATCTTTGGCAATACATTTATTTCCTGTGGCAGCTAAGCATGGCCAAGGTAATCATTCTATTATTTCCAGATCAACCCTTAACAATGTTTCAATTATACACAAACACACTTTGCTTTTGTATACTTGACCATAACCAATACATGAAAGTTACCAATTACTGGAACAGAAATGACTATCACTCACACAGTCGAACCGGTTGATATAAAAATTCGTGGATAGATAAAGAAAAAGGGCGAATCAAATGAGCAGACCAAAAGCAATATGAGTGGATATGTAGACTGACTTTATTTTCTTTATGCAAATAATGAATTAACTTCAGTTTCTCTTTATTTTATACCATTTTGTTCATTACATAAAAAATTTAAAATCACCACTCTGAAAGATAAGTATACTGAAGTCAAAAACTTCAGTGTAAATTCTCAATTTGGAGATTTCCAGTAGAAAATTGCTAAGTGGTACTTAAGGGAGAAACTCCTCTCCACTCTTCAGCTAACTTCAATGCCTTCACACTTATTTCCATGGCTTAAATAAATCAATGAACTGGAGGCTGTGGCTTTGCTCTGTTTGGTTTAGTAATGTCAAACTGAACAAGTCAGACTTTCTCTTGCTAATTTGATTGCTAAATTTCAATGCAAGCTTTAAAAATCCAAATTGAATTCATTTGAAAACAGATCCAATCAAGAAAAATTCAACCAAAAGTCAACCTCAGGAAAAAGTTATTAAGTATAACAGCAAGAAAATAAGGTCTGACTGTTTGGAAAAAAAAAAACAAAAAAAAAAACAAAAAACACAACCCCAAAACCAAAAAAACATGCTCAATACAGGACAAGAACCTCTTGAGGTTTTACTATTGTCTACTTTGCCTTTGTTCCTCACACAGCTCTTCTTTCCCAATCTCTCTCCTTGCAGGGACATTAAAAAGAAATTATCTAAACAACACACTTCATGCACTTTTATGGTCAATGCAATCATTAAAAAAACTAAAACTCACAGACTTGCCAAAAAGTCCTGTTCTGTTTTTTTTTAACTTCTTTCAGAATGAGAGCTTTCGTCAGAGTATGTGCTTTATTTTTCCTTCTAAAGCACTGTTTTTGGTGAATGCACGATGCAATTTTCTTTTGATACACCTTAACTCTTCCATTCTGGAGCAGACTGCGACTGAACCCACTCAGCATTAAAAAAAAAAGCTTGGTGCAGTTGTTTAGCATACAACAATAGGGAAAGTCTGCAGCATTAGTGCCTGATGCTGAGTGGGTGCTTGGATATGCTCCAGTAATGGACTCATTTGTACGCACCTTTCTGAAATTTCTGCTCTGTCCTCAGCTCTCTCCAAATCTGCTTCCATGACAGCCAGTTTGCGATTACACTATGCAGGCATCAGTGATGGAGGGGAGGGAGGCACATGCAGAAATAGCACAGACAGACACACTGAGACTGTGTGTGACAAACCACATTTCCTTTGCATCATTTATACTCATTCTGAACTGTTAAAATTGGATTGTTCAACAGGTCCCTTTTTTTTCACATCAGGTCTTGCATGAAAAGAATTTACAATTAAAGAAATGTTTTAGGCACAATGGGTGCTTGTGGTGTTTTCCCTCACCCAACCTTCAAACTTTATTCGCAGAAAATGAACCTGGATGAACCAATCCAACCTTTCAATTGTTGTATACAGAAACACATCTGAACGCTGACCTCAATTCAAGCTGATCAAATGTCTTTTATGAACCTCACCATCACCCTTTCAAAAACTTGATTAAATAAACTAATGCTGGTTGTATTGCTAAATTCTGAACAGGCAAAATATGCTCTTCTCATGGTCAGCGTTCAAACATGTTCAGCTCATCACACCCATCCACTTTGCACCACTGCATTAGGCCTCCTCAATTTATTCTAGTGAAAGGAGAGTGGTACAAAATGGTGGGGTGGACAGCTGATGGCCATACTTACGCTTCAGCTGCCTCCATGCGAGCTTCAGCTCGCTCCAGGTCAACCTCTGTGATGGCCAGCTTGCGGGCAGCCTGTCAGTCACACAGCCAACATCTTGTCTTTGTTAGACCAGAAATTCCTTTTATCCCCACACTAGTTTTAATCCCTCATTGAACTCTTTAGCCCCTGCTCATTTGTCATATAAATCTAATCTGACTAGCTTTGATGACTGCTCTGAAACATGGTGATACTGAATATGTGCTCATCAGCATGAGTACATGCCTATAAAGGGCGTAACAAAAAGCTGTACAAACAAAAACAAAACTTATAATGGCAGCGTTAAGCCCTATCAAGTCTTGGGTCTACCAAAATGTTTTCAACTCTAATTTGTGTCCCTTTGTCAAATTTAAATTACACATTTTTTTTTTAAAAATAAGAGACATTCATTTGACAGAAAAAGTGTGAGTAGTCATGTTCATTAATTTTTTTTTGGGGGGTGAGAGCGGGGTTAAGCAGGAGAGACACCCTGAATATTTATGTCATCCATCTAAATCGTGTTCAGTCTCAAACAACTAAAAGTTACTTAGTATTTCTTAAGCATACTTTGAATTTTTTTTTTTTTAAATAAAAATGGCAACTGATTTGTTACTCAGTAGTACTCAAACTCATGATAAACCAAGCTATCACACTATTTTAATATCTAAATGTTGATAATTGCAGGCAATGCCAGACAAAGCACCTCAAAAGAGATTAACATTTAATTCTGAATGATATGCGATATTATCAAAATTAGCAATCTTAAGGTGCTGCCCAAAATACTGCACTATAGCAAATAATTTTAAAACATTGTACCGTTTAGTGAAGCACACACCCTGAGAAATACTTGTTTTGCAACCCATGCATGTTATGGTGAATAATCATCCTGAAAACGTTTTAGAAATATTCATGCATTCCTACATTTCTCGACCTCCATGTTTCCATGCACTTAAACAGCAGCTACTCCACGTAACCGCACTCACAGCCAGTGATTGTTTCATGCACTTAGGCTGGACACAAAGTTTCCATTGTTCTATCACTTTTCTACAGCTACGTTTTCATTTAAGTTGTCAGACAGGCAGGCATGCCAGGAAGCACAGCAGGGTGACCTGGGATGTGGAGGGCAGGCTGTTAAAGGGTAAAATGAAAACAATTACACCCCAAATGCAAATTAGTTTACACTTAAATCACACTTTTATTAACCACTGAATCATTTGCAAAACACCACAGATTTCAAATAAAACGAAAATACAAATAATCAGACTTGTTTAAAAAACAGATACAGTCAAGAAATTCTGTGGTGTTTCTTAGCAACAGTGCACTGCTCATCCTAATTTCTCAAAGTTTCCTCTGCAGGATGCAAAGCATGATTGGAGTTTCCTTAAATAAAACATAAGATGCAGTGAAATATTTACTTTATATGATAATATATATCCTCCAAGAAAACATCTTATGGGCTAAGACTCTGAAAACAACAAAAATGCCTTGCACCCTATAAAGAAACAAATTTCACTAAGACTTTTCTTTGTAACTAGCATCTTTTATATGTCCCCTTAGTGGCAGCAGTGGGTTCAGGGTCTTCTTTCTACATAAATGTTTACCTTATCCTTTTCAAATTCTGTAAAAATCCAAACCATGGATTTCATATTTCTTAAAGGGTTTATTACTTTAAACCTTGTATGTGAAGTCTCACAAACAAAAAAAGAGGCAAATGTGAACATAATTAATGCCAGTTACAGAGAGATTCTAGCAATGACTGGTAGCAAAATTACAGCAGTGCCATTATACTATGCTAAGATCATGCCTCTAAACTGAAACATTTATAGTTCAACAACTGTTTCACTGGTGACACATTCACCCACACTTTCAAGTGAACTTATTTCAACAATTCAAGTTAATAGCACATCAACAAGGTTAAATTTCACAGAATCTGTGATCATGGTGCTGAAATCTCAAGAACTCTTTAAAGAATTACTGATGAGTTTTTTTAAAATCACATTTCACACAGACATAAAAAAGCTAAGTGAGCATCACAAACTGTATTTTGTAGTGTTATTAGAAAAACAACAACAATGATGTTTATTTACTGATGACAAAACTGTCACAGTCATTCATAAATTTCATGCAGCACTCTTTTTTTCTGGTCACCAACGAAGAGCGGATTAGGTTTCATCTCCATTCCAGCGAACTAATGCCATGTCCTCCAGAGAGATACTATAACAGTCACAACCACTTCACTGATCATAGTCTAACCCATGCCAATTCTACATTCATCAAGTCACACAGGGCCTCCAGCAAGTCTAGGAGGAGGAGTTCACGAAGGAAGAAATAGGTCGGTGGATCAACGACACTTTGAACTTAACACTGCCCACAATGCATAGCTAGATTTCCTCCACCCCACCACCCTAATGTTGCAGATTGGGCAACAAAATTTTAACTCCAAATACTATTTTATGATAAATAAGTGTCATTTTAAGATTTAAGTCAAAATGATAATTCTTTTACAGCAGCCATATTTCTTCAAATAAGATTATTAGCAGTCCTCTTGTTCAACATAAATAAAAATACATGAAAGAACACACCACCATGAAAATGGATTGCCACAGAAAACAGATGAGTGATAAGAGATGTACCCTAAACATAGACCATGGCCATTCTGTTACTTTGCGTTGCTGTCACTGAGTCCCTCCCATCCTTATTGAGAACCATCAAAAGAAGCAAAAGAAAGTGAAAAGCCTGAAAGATGAATGACATACCAGTCTTCAGCATATATATCCTTTTATTTTTATTTGGTTTAATTTTGACTGCAAATCCCAATTCAGTTGTTGGAAACTGCTCTTTCTCGTTACTTCAAAACTCATCTACTTCCAAAGTCAATCATGACACTCAGTTTGATACCAGTGCAACCAGTAATGTGGAGGTCTGCTGACAAGCTCAAAGGGACACAAAACTCCATTTAAAAAAGCAAACTACATACTTCTGAGGTAAGACAAGTAGCCAGACAACCCACACTGGCCAACCAATCCAATCAGCATAGCACTCATCACCAAGCAACTAACTGAGTGAATCTATTCTCTACAAGCAATATGCAAGTCATCTAAGCCCAACCAGGCCACTCATGAGTGGTCAGTCGCATTCCGAGTATTTCAGGGCTGGAAATTCTGGGTGGTAGCAGATGCTACCTACTACATGGTTAGAGTAAAAAAAATTCGTGAGACTTATTTTTTTAATGCAAAGGAGAGTTGGACATATAACCTTAAAAAGTTATTAAAAAGCTTGTTCTTCCTAGCTTTAGTATCTCTCAATGCTGGATAAAGGCCACATAAATTTCTAGCCCTGAAAAATGATGAAGTCTTCATGTATGGTCACCTCATCATATTTACGATCTGTGTCTTCCGCAATGAACTTGGCTTCCTCTAACTGTTTCTCAAGGAACTCAATACGCTCTTCATCTGCCTGGCTCCTGCTCTCCAGCGCTTTGCGCCCTCTAGTAGACCAACCAAGACAGCATATAAATCAGAAGATGCTAGTGGCTGTACAATCTCAAGATGATATTTCTGCCTTAAGCTGATAGAAGGCCTGTGGTATCCAGCAAGGATGCAGACCAAGATACCTGAAGTACTGATAACCTCTGTGATCATCAGGACGCAAACGCACAAGAAAAAAAAAAATACACAAGAAGGCATGCTGCAGCATCACTGATGCTACCGCAATGGCACTGCAGGCAGTGATCATGCAAAAACTTCTTTATACAAACACTATTAACAGCAGCTTTTGCCAGCTTGTGCCTAAATGTGAAAATTAACAAAACATTCAGATATTGCAAATATGTTTCTAGTGTAAAAAAAAATTCATTTCAATTAATCACACATGTTGATTAGCGCGCTTGCAGTTAGGACGAACATACAACCAATGATTAATCATTTAGTGTGTCAATAATTTGGCCGACGTTTGCAGAAATTTGCAGTCTCTCCACATTTCCATTAGCAAGCCACTGGCAGGCAACTTCAACAACAACTTCATGAACAAAAAAAAAGAAGTGAGCAGCCAGCATGAGCGCGATCCATCAAGACATCTTTAGTCCATTATTTCCAGTCACAATGAGCATGCCATTGTAAGCCGAAGATGCGCAGAGGACGACCAAGTGTAAGAAATGGCTTGTGTTGCTCCACCACCACCATGACAGAAAATGCTTTTCAAATCCCAGCTCTTCGGTTTGTTTTCTTTTATCATAGAATATAAAGGAGAAAAAAAACTCCACTCACAAATACAGTTATTGGTGAATAATCCTGACTACGTAAAGACAAGATGCGAGTTTTGCTGTCAATGAAGGTGGTGGAGCGTTGCTTGAACAAGGAACCTTACAGCAGATACATGGCCAACAAGAAATGACGGTGCATTAGCTTCACCTCATCGTATTTTCGCTCAGCATCCTCAGCGATGTATTTAGCTTCTTTGAGCTGAGCTTCAAGCCCGTCTATCCTCTCGTCATCAGCAAGGCTCCTGCTTTCCAAAACCTTGCGCCCTCTGTTATACAACCACAAGTGCACATGCACCAATTATCAAAATTTGTAAAATTAATATTTGTGTAGGGATCTGACCCTTTTTGCCTGCTTACCTTTAACAGCGCACTGCCATCAAATTTAAGATAGTCACAAAATAAGTTATATGCACAACATGACCACAGATAAACATATGACAAACCTGACATATGGGCAAGAAGTTCACAATACACATGAGAACAGAGTAACAAAACAAAAAGCACCCAGATGTTCCATCAGGTGTCGCATACCCTTGATTGCTCCTAGGAGAAGAAAAAGCTTTGTTATAAATGTGCATGCCGACCAGACAGTTTTGTAATGGTGACAGCCCAAACCTCTTTGTGAAAACATGTCTCTACAGAAATAAAGAGAATTAATGCTTGATTCACTCAGAAATGGACACCTGAAAAAAAAGAAGGAAACCCCTCAAGCACAAAGCCTTCTACAAGCATGTTCCTACTTCATAAGAACTTAAGGTTTCATCAGAAAATGAATCATCTACACTATGTAATAATTTAGAAAGGAGTACAATAAATTATCATTTCCCTTTAAAAGAAATAAAAATGGCAGGGGTGGGAGGAATAGGAAATGATTACAAGATAAACATCCTTCAAATAATTTAAATTATGTAAATCTTTGAACATGCTTGAAAGCAGTCATTGTGCCTGGTTAAAGAAGTGATTAAATCAGTCCTGGGAAGGTTATGGGTTGGGAACATACCTCCTCATACCGGGATTCCATCTCCTGGGCTGTTTGTTTGGCTGCTCGCAGCTCTGTCTCCACATCTTCAAGCCGCTCATCACCAGCAAACAGTTTGTTCTCCACTGTGCGTCTCACTCTGAATAGTCATATTGCAGCAAGGTGGACACGAACACATGCGGAAGGCACACGCACACCAACATGCAACAACACATGCAAATCTGCATTACTCCTTGGCTTAACTATAATTTCATGAAAAATTATTTCAGAATACAGTATTCTGCCATATATATATACTCCCTACAACTTGAATTAACAATCTAAATACATGCATAAAGGTTTAAAATTAAAGTCTGCATAAACACTCATGTTTTGTCCTTCATGCAAGTGTCTGGATCAAAAATGTATTTCCTTTTAGCTGAAAATATAGGATAGAAATTAATAGGCCAGCATAACAGAGTGCAAGAGGATGACATGAGGTACAGGACTGTAAACACAATCATCATAGACTCATTTAATAAAAAGGGACAAAACTGTTGCTACGATAATAAAATTTTTTTTTTTTTTACAATAATAATAATGCAGACACCAGATTATCTTCAAGCATGCAGCCGTTAAATGAAATACGTTAAATGAATTCTGCTGTATCGATAAAAGAGTTAACTAAGACCTACACTATTACAGGTAGCATATTCAGATATCACTATTTAGAAAATGACATTATCAGAACTAATGGCAATAATGTACTTATAGACAGATCAGTGTACTCAAACACTTGCCCTCTCTCTAAGTCTCAGCCTAGATGAAGTTCTGGCTATGCCTGCTTACCTCTCGCTCTCATCTGCAGCCTTGGAGGCTTCTTCCAGTTTCTCAGTGGCTGTCTGCAAGCGCTCCTCAGAGCGTTCCAAATCCTCCTCTAGGAGTTGGATGCGACGATTGAGACCAGCCAGGTCACTCTCCAGCTATAATAATAAGTGTAATGATTAACAACCCTTCTACTGTTAACCAATTGATGTATCCCTCAATATGAGAGAGATTAAAAGACATATTGCAAAGTTATGAAATAAAACGTGCAACAAGCATTTTGGAAGAAAAAAAAAGGAAAATAAACAAATTCAAGAATTCTTGGTCCTCTATAATCACATTAGTACAATATGTAGAGCATACATCAATTCCAATCACACAAAGCATATATCATATTCTCTCTTCTTTGATATCCTTCCATGGAACTTTATATATCTTGTTTAATAACCTCTTCAGCTATCACATCAAATACCAACAATGTTATGAATAATTAAAACAACTTCACACACATTTATCCATCCTTTCTCAGACAGGGAACAGATTTGTGCATGTTAAAATAAAGTTTCCTTGGCCTGACAAAACAGAAACAAAAAAAAAAAAAAAAACATTCTTATTAGACTGAGACATGCACGATGTAAACATTTTGCTCCCTTTGTGTTTTCCTGGTTGTTTTGTGTGCAATCCAATAAGAGATTTATTTTCTGAGAACGGAAACTCTATGAACAACTATAAAATAATTAATCCAATATTATATCTGATACCAGATTTAATTTTTAGACCTTCTTCTCTTTTAAACTACACTACCAGGAATCACACCGTTGTTGTAGATGCCCTATTTAATGGCCTGGGTGATAAGGGAAGTGTTTTAGAAATGTTATATGCAACTTCCTGTCTAACAAACTTTGCAGAAGTTGCCCCTCTACTCCCTTGTTCCCCCTTTTGGGCACATGCAGATTCTGGCAACATCACTGGGCCACCAACCGTACATCAAACAAGCCAGCCGCTCCTCTGTCACCACATGCCATGAAGCTAACATTTACAAGGTCACTAGCTTTAACTGTCAACTCAGCAGTAAGTGGGCATGAAGACATGGGTCATGGCTTTCCCTGTTTTCTGTGATGTTTTCCTGCTCCATGGGAGGAGTGTTATCTGATCTTACCTATCAGCTGATAGATGTATACTATTTTTTTAGTGTCACCAGGGCTTCTGCTAAGGCTAAATTCTTTGGGGTCCCAGGGACTCCCCTTCTTCAGATTTTCAAGGGGTCCCTGTTCTTCACCCAAATTTGAAGGGGACCACATTGATGGAAACTGAAGGGGTCCTCCGAACTTTTAATGCGTACTGTACGCAATTTTTTGCGTAAGCAGAAGCCCTGGTCACCTTGAAAACCCTCACCTTCTCTATTCACACTTTTATCACACTGTATAGAACGAAATATGAGCTCTAAGATCTTTACCACTATGGTATAGAGACCTCATAAAGCAGTGCAATATGATGATACATTGCTGTGTTCCAGTCGAGATATAAATGTTACTGCTGTTTACCCTCCACAGGCTTATCACAAGGACCATCCTGATTTTTTTGTGCATATGAAAAAAACTGTGTAGTTTGCAGACCCCCTTATGCATAAAAAGTTTAATATGATGAACTGTGACCTATGAAAATGAATTGTTACAGATATAAAGCTGCTGTGAAATTATGCATGTAAGAACAAGTAGAGAATACTGTCAAAAACTTGTGAATTTATAAATGTACTGTTTGTCAAAACAGATTTTACTTTCAGCAGTTGTCTAAAAATTGGGCCCAATTTTAATCAAATCTTGTTCCTCAATGTCTTTCTCTGTTTATATATGAGCGTGCTCCAGATGCTCAATGATTTTCATTGACCCTTTGATGTAACCATTATTATTAATATAATCAAACTAGTAATGATGGAAAAAATTGATTTAGGAAAAACTACCGCAGGCAAAACATATAAATGAACACAGTTTAATATTCACGTTGATCAGAACTGCTTAATATTTGCCCTGTATGTAAAGAAACTTGCAAACTGATTCAAACAATAAATCTTTCTCAGGAATGCAGTATTATTTTCAAACAAGCATGAAAATACAGTTTCCATTTCCTTGAATATACACTGACAGTTCAAATTCAGGGTCTCTAAAGCAAAAAAAAAACTTCTAAGGAAAATGACCTCTTCCTCTACTAATTTAAGATGCTAAGGGTGAGTGGTGCATCTGCCTGGCCATTCAGCAGCATCATCCTACTGCCACACAAACTAAAGAATCTTTCTGTTCGTATCTCCAGATACCCAGCCCCCTACCCCTCCGAAAACAGTTCCTACACCAGAGCACAGCTGGCAAATCGAATCTGACCACTTGACAAAAAAAAAACAAACCACTTTTATCTATTAAGTAAACCACGGCCTGCCTTTCTGAAGTTGAAATAAAAAATGTGGGAGTCAGCAAATCACTGTTTTTGTCATCCCACACTTTTCGTGGCCACAACAATAATCTCTTTACTGTAACGGTTGAAAGAACTGCAAACCCACTACCTGAAACTGTTAACGCCCTCAAGCATCCCACCCCACCTCACTTGTGGGCTGAAGTTCCTGTTTCCTGGGCGTAAGCCTGCTCTGACCTTATCTGATATTTTAATGGGAACATCTGTGAGAAGCAGGCAGGCCACCAGGCGTCTGCCTGATGTAGCCTGCCTGATGTGACAGCTCACTGTACCTGCTCTGCCGGCCATCTCTGGCCCCATAACTAGCGAGGCAAGCTTGCACATGGTTGGACACCACACACACGTGTGAATAACTTCCTGCCATGCATGCTTTTGCCGACTTGTCTCCTTAACCCACTATCCCTCCTCCTAATCTTCCTTTACAGACTCAGGACTTCTTGGTTTTCTATTACCATTTAGTTCCTTTATCATTATTTTTTAAACTGTTTTTCAACCCTTTACACATTTTTTTTAAGAACATGCTCGATGGGTAGTGTTGCCAAGACTTGGGATTGTTATGTGCATGCACACACATACCCTCTCTAAACCAACTATATTTGGAAGTTTGTGTTACTCTTACTTTTGGATTTCACCTTAGATGGAATAAGCAGAAACGCCGTTAAAGATATGAAAATGAGGCAAATAGACAAAGTACATAGACACTCTACTCATGTGGATACTTTTGAGATACACCGACTTGAGTTTGAATTAAATGGTCTACACGTAATAAGTAGGTACAGAATGACATTAGATCCTAGTTTTTGTCTGCACTTAGCATTTAATTTCCCACTTCATACCTATAAAACTAGACACAAGCAGCATCCTGCTCAAATAGTAATGCACAGGCTTAAGCTTTTCAAAATTTAAAAAAGCTCCAACAAAAGATATGAACAATCAATAAATATTCTGCAACCACATAGAGAATGAATACAGTATACATAATCCTTAGCTTACATTAAAAACGTAAATGTTTATAAAAAATAACTAATCTACAAAGTCTATATGTTAGCATGCCAGATAGTATATAACGCTGCTTAAGGAAGCAGATAATGTCATCAAGGAGGATATATCCATGCCAGCGGGTATCCAGTGACTCAGCATGCAACTTGGGGTATTCAAGTGACCTACTCATCATCCCAAAGAACGCCCAATGCAAATGTTGCACCCCTGTTACCCCTTTCCAAATGTAAATGCTATCCTCTCCAGACAAACACACTAGAGGGATGTTCTAATTGGTACTGTTTGCCCCATGCTGAGTGACAGTGTCAAGTTATCAATCTGGTGTAAAGCAGGTTAAAGGGTTATTTTATAACAAAAACTCAATAAATTTCATGCCACAACTGATCTTAGATCAGAACTAGTAACAAGAAATCAAATTTTTATACTACAGCCTATGCATAAAACTTTTTATACAGCAGAAGCCAAAAGTAGTTTATTTCCTACTACACCTATTCCTGTTTCCCAGCTTACCCACCCACAATGTGAGTCACTGACCCTAGTTTTGGGAAGCCAGACTTTCCAAAATGAGAATATCAAACAGAGCACAATGATGTACAAGAATTCAAAACCCCCAAACTCTCCCACAGAAATATGTGAGCAAGCAAGAAGGCTTGCTAACATTCTATCTCTACACCATGTCAGGAAATGAGAGGCTGAGAAAGGAAATCGTCTAAGTACCAAACAGCTATGGCCTTATTTGGGCAAAAATGCCCCTTAACTGCCTGGTCAACAGTTATGCATGTCAGATGAATGGGTCAATGCATACTATTACTAAAGGTAATCATGCTTGCACATTTTACTAGAAATTTGAAAGTGCTTTAATCACCTTCATTTTCTCCATTCCCTACCATATTTACACCCACAGCATGTGTTAACTACTTAGTGAATATTCCTTCACATTACTAAAGGATGGTGGTAATATCCTATCCTATTCTCAAAGGTGTTACAGCAGAACATTTCATTCAAATGCCTGTTCTTAACCTTTCCTTACTACTTTGAATATGATATGTGAAGTACTTTCAGGTTTCAGTATGACAGTCTCTGTGACTGTCCTTACACTGCCCCCTTCCCCAAGATATTCTTATCTCCCAATCAGCTGCGAAAGAGATGGAAGAGGAAGATGCTGGTAAGAGTTATTTATGCACACTTAATTTTCTCATGACTGTCATTTAGGTTTTTATAACAATTTTGTAACAATGTAGCATATTAACACTGTACCAGCTTAGCACTGGTTTAGCATCTTAAGCATTCAGTGGCTGAAATGATAACAGTAATTTGGATGCCTCTTTGACAGTGGCTTTCAGTTGGAAGAAAAGTAATATTTCAGCCACTGCAAAACAATTTTATAGGCAGTTTCAAATTTTAATAAAAACCATATTTTGTAATCCTGGATGCATGACATGCAGTCACCTCAAATGAGATATTAAGTGCTATCTCACAACAATCCTGAATATCGCTTATTTCAAACATGCCAACCTTCAATCAATAGACTGTTTTAACTTTATCAAGAGATCTACAGTCATAACCCTCTTCCCAGCATCAAATCTACCTCCTACCCCCTCCCTCCAATAATAACTATAAAGAAATTTCTTCTTCCCTTCATTGGTGCTTCTAAGATCGGTACGCCACTGGTTATTCTGAAACGTTAAGCTGATTTTATTAAGTTTATTTTCAATAGAATTTTACGCTAAACTGTGTCTGGATATGTGCATAATTCATATATGACTAATTATGACACATGCATGTCTGTTCTGCTCCTAAGTAATGCTTTCATACACCGGAAGTACCTAGTCACCTGCAACAGTAGATCAGTGTTGCAGTTTAGGAAAGCCAAAGTCCTTCAAGCAAAAAATAATATACTAGCAAAAACTGACTAAGAAATAGATCTTGCGAAGAATTAAAGTTACATTCCCCGACTATTGACAATAAAAATAAACTGCGTCTGTCGTGCGAGTGTGGGGACGCCATTTTCCGCTTAGCCTGTCATTCAAAGGGACACCCAGCGACCTAAGATGAAAGCACACCCATACAACACGTCGTAAAGTAAAAAATATCGATTATATGTTTACTTCAAACAATACAGCTACAAATCCAGATGAAGAGAGAAGTTTGAGAGCTGCCTGTAAAAAGAAATAATGCTTTGGAATAAGAAATGGTACACTTACTCTGGCTATCTCCTGTTTGCCGTTCTCCACTTCTCGTCTTAAGGCTTCATTTTCATCTTTAAGACAATCATTTTCTTGTTTCATTGCTGACATTTTGCCTTTCAGTGCCCCCAGGGCACCCTGTGTAGCGGCTTGCATATTATGTATCGACATGTTTACTGGTTTACGCACGCACACTAACAAACACACAATCTCAGGCGAATGTCCAAGGGCCGGCTTTGACCGCGTCACTCAATAACACAGATCTCCGCGTTCGGGGAAAGGAAAATTAGTCCACTAATATGGTTCACTTTGTAACTGACTGCAGCGTCTCAGCTTCGGTGATATACCACAGCGATGCACAAAGGAATGTTTGACATGTACTCTGACGTTATACTTGTAAAACACAGGCCCAACTGTCTGAGTCACCTAAATGTCTCCGCGATAGGGTGTGACACGGCTCACTCGGTAAATAAGTCACGTGATAAAGCTTCGCAGTCGCATACGCACACTCACACGCACACGCATCTACGTACTCTCTTGGCTCTCCTTTGCACCTGGCTGTTCTCTCTTCCACCCCGCGGTTACGCTTAAGTTTCCTTATATGGTAAGCGATGCAATCGAGCTACGGAAACATGGAAGGAGCACCCAGCACAAGCCCAAAACAGCGAAAACAATTCCTTCACACAAATTTCTAATCAGATTGTGACAATTAGTCAAAGGCTCATTATTTACGGCTTGGGGACTACAACATGATAAATAATTTAATTTACAATTTTTTAACATTTGAACAGTTTTCAAAATGTTGTGTCTACGCAAGAACACCCAGTACCTATATGAGCTGCAATTAGAGGGACAAAAAATATTTAATATTTTGGAGGGTTTTGTTTAAACTGTTGGAGGCAACATGGAAACACGAGAACTTGAAACTTATCCACATCGTCGTTCTTTATAGCATAAAGATGCTGAAGACGACTACATCTAGCAACAGCTTAAAATTTTATGTATGGAACTCTACATGTATATTAATCAAATTTAGTAATTAATAAATTAATCAAATTGACAGTGACACTAAAGAATCGAAGTATACGTAGGTTAGTAACTCAAGACCGTAAATAAATACAATTTGAAATTTCAGCAGATCTGAGATCATCGAGGTGCCTGCATGGATCCAGCATATATATCCAGCGTGGTTTCTAGTCTATAGTACGGTGTCATCATCGGCGAGGGTGGAGAGGGAGGTTTGGGACGGTAAATAGCGGGTAGTAAAAAGGTAAAAATCGTTGCTGGCTGCAACCTTTTTATATCTGTGCTACATCCCCACTTTCTTTCTTATTTGCAATTCAACATACAAATTATTTTTCCAAAACGTAGTGTCATTTAATTCAAAGCTAAACCTACTGAGCTTCAGTTGTAATAGAAATACTTTTCAAAAAAATACTTAATGGAGGGACAGACGTACAATCAACGTGGCGGATGCGCCATGTCTTGACAGACGTCGTTGGGTTTGAATGGATGAAATTACAGCTATATAAGCGCGTGTGGAGCATTCACTGGCGACCGGAGGAGCTTCTTTTTAAAGGCTTTAAGGGTGTTTTGTGCGGTGGTTCAAGCAAAGAACGCCGTCTGTGGCTTGAGTCAGACGAGAGGAGTGCTACTGAGGCATGCAGTTTTCGGGGAAGCACGCGCACACCCTGCAGCCTCGATCTTCGGTCGCTTTTTTTTGCGCTGCCAAACATATACAATGCTACAACATTAAATTGTAGCTTGGATATGGTTGCTGCTTGCTAAAGATCTTGACACTCCCTCGCACGGCCAAACGGTCAAAAATTGAGAAAAGCACGTACGCAGTTTGCGCGCTCTTGAGTGCGTGTAAATGTGCGAAGCATCAATTAAGAAGCGAAAGTCTTCCTCTGTCGCATATATTTATTAGGCTTGGTTCAAATTTTAATTCTTATAAAAAAAATTTAAAAATAACTCAAGTTTACGGTAGGGCAGAATGAACAGATACTCCATATTTTTGTAGGACGAAAGGCAACCGCCGTTTTAAATTAAGTCGCGCGGACTGTATCTGGTGGAGGTCAACATATTCTTGACGCCGGGTCCCGCATTACTAAAGAAGGGCGGCTGTCGTTCACTGCATGCTGACTAAGCATTTAGAGCTGCTACATTTTTTTCTTCTTCTTCTCATTATCGATCTTCCGTCGGATATACGATTTTCAAATAAACGCGTTCCTCCTATAATATTTTGTGTGCTGCATCGTGGCAGCACTGTGCTTCGAAAGTAGTCCGCACTTACTGTGGTTCCGTATGCGCGTGTTCGTCCGCTTCCTCTACCTTTTCCGGGCCATGGCTACCCCGATCTTCTTTCATTTGCTCTCACACCCTTCCCTCGGGCAGCAATGCGTTATATTTTGTCCGACTGTGTCCGCCACGTCCTCAAAAAAACAAGCAGCGAGGAAATAAAGCATGTTAAAATAACTACATACATCTCTAACGTCAAATGATCACGGCTTACTCAGCAGCCCAGTGTCTAGATAATATGCAAATAGGGTCGGGCGTTATTATTATAATAGTAATAATGTCAACACAAGTAAAGGGAAGTGACTCCGTGTTTGTGTAACGTCAGGCTGAAAACTATCTTCCCCTTAGCATGTCCTTTGCATGGATGAGGGCGGATAACTGCATGTACTTGACGGGTACACATTAGCTAACGTTGCCTCCTCCTTGAGACTCACAGCTTCCTAAAATGCTTTGCTGCAAAATTCATTCCATTTGAAAGACTCTTTTCTAGCTTCCTTAATAATTTCATTATGACGCGGGGTCAATTTCGGGTTCACGGCATTCCAACAGATAATCTTTTCAGTTTTTTCCCCTTGTCTTCGTACTTAACGCAGAATAAATTGTCATGCAGTACTTCCGAAAGTGCGTAAACAAATTACGTCATGGGGAATGCTAAATAGACACGTGTCACACATTTGAAGCAATGTGTAAACAATACTTAATCACTTTGGTGTTGAGATGGGAGGGAGAGGTGCGAATAGGCAAGAAGACGAATGTGCGCAGATTGTTAACTGCTATAAAGCAGCAAAACATGTTTGTAGCAGATGTCGCTGCGGTAACCCCCACGTCCTCGACCTGTCCTCAGCATTATTTACCGAAAATGTCGTCGCTACAGGTCGCTCCTCCCTTGTATTTCCTATTCACTCGAGTTAGCTCCTTTAATCCCTCCACCCCAGGATAATTTTAATAGGGATATTAGGTGACGACATGTAAATTGTTTAGTGGGAGACAATACTACAACATCTGTGCTTTGTTTGGACGGAGCCTGCTTGCATGCTTAATGCGCTTGCACCTAGGTTTCTCTTAAAGCCATTGTTTTCATTAAAACATTGCAAGGAAAAAGTAAATCCGAGTAAAAAACCTGATAAGAGAGGATTTAGTAAGTGACAAAAGTTATGCATTAAAAAATTTGCAGGCAATCCTCATCTTAAACTCTTTCATCGGTCTCATCAGTACAGGAGAAATTAATTTCAGTTTCCATTTCTCTCTCTGCTGCTTTTGCACAACTTTAAAGCTTTCATACACCTTCCCCACCGGGTTAATTTTGGTAATCTTCCTTTTTATTGTTTTAAAATTAACAGTTGATCGTTGACTGACACTATCCTGTCTCGTTGTCACCAAGAACTGGATCCAAAACGCACTGTCTAAACGCCAGTCATGCCTGCACGTACACCATACACACTCAAGATAGCCTCAGACTGTCAAGAGTCTAGTAAAGATTGATAGCTTCTTTCCGACATCTTCTACCCGCTGTATATTATTTTCTCGAAGTTATCTTATTATCTTTTCTGTTGTCACCTTCAAGCTGAAGCCATGTTTCGCTAATAAGACTGCAAGAGAGAGAGCGTGATGCTTGGTCAAGAAGCGGATTCTCTTTCGTCGGCGATGTCATTTACGAAAGAAACAAATCTCACGGACACTAGAAATTATAGCTAGCCTTCCGGCTGGAAACGTAGTCGTTTTGCATGGGTGGGCTGTCTCTTATTTTATTTCGTTCTGTTCTGTTTATTTTCCTGCCAGTTGTCTTTAGCTTTTGCTGTCACCAGTAGCATTCTGAACTAACCCCTTGCCACGAAAAACCTACTGTAAAGGTCTTTAGCGTTTTCCGGTTGTTTCCAGTATTTGCTTGACAAAAAGGGTCTGTTGGTATTTCTAGGTGAGGTTAGCTCAAGCAGGTCAGTGTTCAACTCACTACACAGCAAGTAAGTGTTGGTCTATGTTCAGATTATGTCTGAATGCCACAAGGACAGGTCGTGCACGACACAGGGCGATTTGGCTCGAGATAGCGACTGTGCTGGAAATGTCAGAGGTTTGTCTGTTCTACGCACGAGTGGGAGGAACGTGTTGACACATCGTTGGTAAATTCAGCATGGTTTTCGGAAAGCAAACGAATTAAGTCTATCCGTTTGTTTACCTGTCTGTCGTGTGTCTATTTATCTGCCGTTCTCATTGCATTACGCGGCTTGTCTACAACTTAACGTCGACCTGTAGAATAGTGATGTTCTCCAGAAAAAGAGGATCACTTGTATTTTGAAAATGACAAATAGAAGTGTAACATTTCCTTTTAAAAGCAATTTTGATACTTCATTCACAAAACCAGCCGTGTGAGTTCAGATTCATTCAACATCTTTTTCAGCGTTCTATGGATTCACTCTCCATCCCAGCTGCTTGGAAATTATCTACCATTGTTCCAGTTCCGAAGATAGTTTCAGCTCGGCATCTCAATGACTTTAGACCGGTGGCCTTAACATCGTTGGTCATGAAAGTATTTGAGACAATCATCAAATCATTGATTCTTAATGCCGCCAACAATCGTATTGATCCCTTGCAATTTGCATACCAGTCCAAGCGAGGTGTTGATGATGCTAAACTGTTCATCCTACACACTGTAATCAAACACCTGGAGAATCCTCAAGCCCATGCTAGACTATTATTCGCTGATTTCTCTTCGGCCTTTAACACTATCCAGCCACATATCCTAGCTCGAAGACTCCTCGACGAGTTTTCCCTTGATCATCAGCTAGTGTCATGGATAATTCACTTTTTGGTCGACAGGCAACAACGAGTTCTTGTCAATGGCACTTTTTCCGACTTGACCACCACATGCACCGGCTCACCTCAGGGATGTGTTCTATCCCCGCTTCTGTTTATCCTGTATACCAACAGTTGTCGCAGTAGTCATGAGGGTCACTATCTTGTCAAATTCTCTGATGACACTGCACTGCTGTCTCTACTTAGCGGGCCAGTGCACACTCACGGTGATGCTTTGGACGAATTCATTGCTTGGTGCGATGACAACTTTCTAGAACTTAATGTGAGTAAGACGAAGGAGATTGTCTTTGACTTCCGTCGGAATTCTCCACCGTGTCCCGTCTGTGTCATCCATGACAAGGAGGTGGAAATTGTTTCTGCTTTTAAATACCTGGGCACCATCTTCGATAGGCGACTTTGCTGGGATGTCAACACTCAATCTGTCGTGAAGAAGGCTCAACAACGCCTCTTCCTTCTCCGGAAGCTGAGGTCTTTCTCTGTCTCCCCCCAATTTCTTCAGCTTTTCTACAGATCACATATTGAGAGCGTGCTGTCCTTCTCGTTCATCTGTTTCTATAATAGTTTATCGGTGAAGGACAAGAGCAGCCTACATCGTGTGGTATCCACCTGCTCCAAAGTCGTTGGATCCACCCAGAGTTCTCTTCAGGATCTGTATAACAGGAGGACTCTACTGAAAGTGTCTGCCATCCTTCGTGATGACAGGCATGCTCTGTCGGGTGAACTTGTCCAGCTCCCATCAGGTCGCCGATATAGTATGCCTGCATGCAGGACAAACCGACTGCGGCTGTCTTTTGTTGCTTCAGCCGTCAGACTTTTGAATGGATTATGAATGTGATGTGCATGCAATCATGTATGACTTTAATCGAGCTGGTATGATTGTCTGCAACATGACTGCCTGTGGATTTACTCTATAATCGAGCTGCAACTGAATTGCCCTCTAGGGATTAATAAAGTCTTATCTTATCTTATCTTATCTTATCTTATCTTATTATAGAGCAATTGCATAATTGGACGTACAACCATCGATGACCTTTGGCTGTTGGCGAGAGCTGTGCGTTCTGGGCTATGGAGGACACACCTAAAACAAGCTGTGCGGAGACAGCTAGCGAGATAAAGAGGTTTAAAAAATACTTCACTGTTTTGAACCAAACCTGTTTTGCCTAGCCTCGGTCACTAGTTCAGTGCTCTCTATATCAAATGTTATCGACCGACGAACAACGACGATTTTTGCCATGAAGAATGTAAAGTTCATGCAAGTACGGTGTTACTGATTGTGAATACAACCATAGGCTTTCTAAAGTACGGTACGTGTGATCTTGTAAACAGTGAAGGATCGAAGATTTACAAATGTGTGATGTGAAATTGAAGGACGCTGGTGTGGTTGTGTTGGGGGAAAGAACCTTTCTCCTGAGGTCAAGATCTGAGTAAAAGGAACGACAGAAGAAAGGCAAGAGGGTATATCAACTTCTATATGTATGCGTGCGTGTGTATATGTATGTGTATGTGAATATACGTGTGTGGTTGTGCGTGTGTTTGAATGTGAGAGAAAAAGAGAAAGAAAGGGGCTGAGAATATGCTGCCAGTGCAGATTACCTTCACACCATTATAACATCGAGTCTCCGTGCATCTTTATAAATTTCAATAGTCAAAAAGTTCTCTCTCCCTCTCTCACGCGTGCGTACACGTGCGTATGTACATGCATGCCTGCTGCTCTCTCTCTTTCTGTGGCTAAAATGATTCCATACATCTTATGACTAAACCCTCACCATCTGCCATTTGTTCAGTTAATACAAGGCTTAACAAATTTACCACTGAAAATTTGACTTTCTAAATACTGTTTTTTTAATTCTTTGTCATCTCAGTTACAATCAGTTTAATACTCCCAACATATGATACACATTATATAACATTTATAGATATTTTTGATTCCTTAAAAAGAAAAAACTAATGAGAAGCGTCAAAAGCTTCGCGAACCACATCTACCTATCTCTAAATAAACTTATCCATGCAAAGGAATGCATTGCTTCGCAGATGAAAGCGTGCAAAGAGCCAAGTGCTCAAAGAAAGAGGAAGACAAGTAAAAGCAAAATTCACACACGCACCATGCAGGCATGCTGCAGTTGCTACAGACCTGTTAGGATCAAAACCAGACTTCCTAAATTAGCAATTAAAAAAAGCCCTCAAGCCTTGGAGGCAAAAGCTTTACAAATATGTTGCCGCACCGGGCAGCTATTTTGCTGATACGTTATCTGTCCTCGTTGTGAGAGGATCGATCAGTCGAGCGGTGTATCTACTTTCCCGGTCTAACCCTTGACCTGGGATGGCGAACGAAATTAGAAACTTGCTAACGTTGGTCGTTATACAGCGTGACCTATCTGTCCTATCTGTTTCATTCTTGTAATTCTTTTGTCGCAGACTATCGACGTGAAGCAATAAACTTAGTGTAAATAATCTTTATATTGAAGATTGTTCACAAATGTGTTTATCAAAGTTATATACAAACTGTATTCTGATAGATTTATGAACTCTTTTCACCAGAATGGTTTCTCGCAGAGTTTGTACTGAATGTAACAAGTGTGGAGTATACTTGCACGCGAAGTGCGAACATTAGTCGAATTCGACCTTTTTTCCCCGAGCCAGAGGGGGGGGGGTAATTGGTGTTTTACGCCGTGTCAGCAACTAAGGCTATATTACGGCAAGCAGCCAGCCCTGTAAACAGATGTCACGTGCAGAGAAAGATCAGCGTGCCCGAGACGAGAAATGAACTCAGGGCAGCCGACCTTCACTATATTGGTGACAGGCGCTAACCGTTGCGCCACCGGACCGCTCCCCGAGCCAGAGTCAGTAGTCAGAGGGTTGGTTGTTAGAGAATCGAACTATTTGAAAAAACAAAACAGAATTCAAGAGAGAGAGAGAGAGAAAAACCCCACAGAACAGCAGAAACGAGAACAAAGCATTTCAGCCAATCGCGTCTTTGGCTTTGAATACTGTAACTCTGTGGCAACGGTTACATATAAAAACCAGCCATGACATCATCAGACAGTTGCAGCAGCTGGCAGTCACGTGACCATCACTGGCCATGTGAGTGAATGACTAACTGGCATCCGAAGCCGGAGCCAGTAACAGAGGAAACAGTTTGTCCTTATTGGATTCGTATCAAAGATCTTGCAGCTTGAGTCCACAGAACAGTTAAGCCGCGCCAACAGCAGGTTACTGTTGGGATTGCCGCGGTCTGTGAACAAAAAGGCGCAAGCGTACGGCAAACATAACTGCTCCAGCCGACGCAAGAAAGTAATACAGAAAAGAAAGATTAAAGAAAACAGTGAGGAAGACGAGAAAAGTAAAAGCATGCCTAAAAAAAAAAAAAAACAACAACTAACTGAAAGGGGGAGCCAAGGGTGCAGGTAGAGGTAGGGGAATAACCAAATCACGATTAGTAACTGTTCGTCTCTGAGCGGTTCAGTTTTCTGAAATAGGAAGTCTACTAGAGATGCACTGGAAGATGAAGATAAATCATAGCTTCCTGGCACGCCTAATTCACATTTCGGCAACACCTCATGCCATGCCAGCCGTCTAGAGGTAGGAGGAGATAACTCGTTTTCTAACATGCATGCTTTGCCACGGTAAACGTGCCACTGAGTGCAAGCTGGCAAAATGAAAAATAAAGGGCAAGGGAAGGGAGGGGAGGGGAAATTAATAGCAAGCAGAGGATGTTTTGAGGCAGCTTGAGGGAGGGGTAGATTAGAGAGATCTGCTAGGTGTTACTAGGTATTGTTATTCGGGGAAGCGGGGGGAAGGGGAAACTGCAGGCGGCAGGATAAAAAGGCGCAGCGAGCTACAAAAGGGCCAGACTACTAACCCGGTGCGACACCTGGAAAATGTTCTGAAGTTCCGTGCCAATAATGGCGAACTTGATCATGGTGTTTGAATTGATGCCCAACTGCGTGCACGGGATAAAAATCCCGGCCGTCATCCCCTGCCCGGCTGCGGCGGCTACCCTCCCGGCCATGCGAGAGCATCTTGCAGGTCGCTGAGGTTGTTGAGAAGAGTTGTTGTTATTGGCTTCATCACCCGAAACTTCCAAGTCTGAAAACAAAGGTTCGCTGCTGTTGATGATCCTCTCGTACTCGTCGGCGCTGAAGGTCGGTGCTTGGGAGTTACCCCCCTCTGGTTCCGGTCGTCTGCTGGGAGTCCGGTGTTTACGAGATTCTGATTTTTCTCCTTTGCTCACTCTGTTGCTGCTATTGGCGCGCTCGAGTTTGGTCTGGTCCCTTTCACTCTGGGATCGCTCACTGGAAATAGAATTGGACGGTTGTGGGGAGGAACTTATTCCTGGTGCTGTGGTCTGGCTCGGCGAGCCGTCTCGCGTCTTGGAGGACGACTTCACCTTTTTTTTCTTGGTCTTCTTGCTACTCTTTCTCTTGAGCTTGGCGGCGTCCACGGGCACATCACGAAGGTCCTGGTGCGAACCTTGGGACAAGGACAACTGCTCCTGTGACAACGACAACGATGACACCGACATCTGGGAATCCTGCGACAAGTCCGCGCCAATAGTGTCCGAAAAGAACTCGGCGGAGGGTTCCCCTCCGCCTGCTCCTCCTCCTCCCCCACCCCTTGCATCATAGGCCACGTTGATGAATACAGGTGTGTTGAAGGTCAAAGGTCGCGTCGGGGGCACCGTGGCCCCAGGGTGAGTTACTCGATCCGTAGGGTCGGAGCCTTTCGTAGGGGGCAGCCCGGAGGCTGGGCTTGTCTCATCCAGTTCCTCCTGTTGGCACAGCACAGGGCACAGCAGTCAGCAACGGGACGTAGAAGGACACTTTTTCTTTCTTTCCTGTTTCCCTCCCCCACTTTTGATTGTTAAGCCTACTACACCCCTACACGCTTGCCGTGCTGCGCTGGGCTAACAACACACGGCACACGACCGCCGCGCAAAGAAGCCGTTACAGCCGCGGAGAGCAACGCGTGAGGAAGCTTACTCGGGAGCTACACACGGTGTGTAGGCGAAACGGCTAAAATTAGTCCAAGGCGCAGGGGGAGTAGCGACGGCGGGAGACACAGCCGAGGTGTTCCGTGCTCCCGCGTAGAGTTTCGGCCTGTTCCAACATTCCTTGCGTTGCATTCCATATATGGAGCAGGTGACGTCATGACAAGCTCCCCGCTGGCTCGAGCCGTCTGCTCCCTGCACGCGAGGCTGGCGGTGGCGGGTGTAGCAGACGCACGCTGGCTGAATATGAATGACCATCTTTTGCTGAGCTCACCTGTATTTTTTAACCCCTCTCCTTGGAGTGATACAAAGCTGTAACTGGAAATTCGTTGTTGAACGCCATAACGGTGTGCTTTCATAACTATTCTTCCTGTTAGGTTTTGAAAGGGACAGGTCAAAGGTACTGTAGGGGGGAATTCACCTTCACGCTATAAGGGCAAAAAGGTCAAAAATACATGTCCACACCTTTACCGTGCAAGCTCACGCAAGCGTGAGCAGGTACAAACAGACACGGACAAACAGCTCTACCAACACACACAGGTCTTTCAACTTTACTCTTTTTCAGTCTAGCGACTGCACACATGTTTTATTCATTAAACAAGGGACGTTGAAAAGTCAAATAAGTATTAGTTTGAAAGGCGTGCCAGCAAAAAGCATCCAATTAGCATGCAGCAGTACAGAAAAGTCATGCAATAATGATTTTAACAGAGCTTGAAATTTGCCAGCAAGGCTTCCCCTAAACATGTAAACATATATACATGCATCCTGTTTATTTTCGGTTGTACTAGAGTATACTTCTGCTCACAGTATATTCTTACCATGCAATTTAAGATATAATCGCAAATGAAACATAATTAATGAAAAAAGGAAAGACAAATTATGTTAAATTAAAAATAATACGAAAACCAATGTTACAAGGGGAGTAAGCCTACTACACGTCTTCCGACTGAGATAAGGTTAATCATTTCCCTTTGTTAAATATGCCACCGGGAAAATACGCGATAACTTACAATAGTTCGTTTTTATATACATACACTGTAGTGTAATTCCTTCTAGAACTTTCGTCCTTAACAACTCAAATAATGGCATTTAGTTTTTTTTTTTACATAATATCTTATTTTTAAAAATAATGTTTGAATATGTTCATGCATAATTGTATTTATGCTTAGAAATCTAGTCATCAATCTATGAAGCATCTAAAGTACTAACGTGTTTAGAAAGCAATCTTAAACTAATGATGATCCTTAAGAATCAAGATCGTTGACTATAAGTATCATTGTTAGGATTTTTAACACAGATTTCAGTTATAATAATTTGGATGGGATGGGATTTTCACCTAATGCACTTGTAGCTAAAGATATTCACATGTTTATAACTGCTTTTTAAAGTATGTCAACGCAACTTGCTCACCGGAAGATGTCTTCAGGACTACAAAAAACTAGCATGGTACGGAAATGGTGCTCGCATTTTACTGATGTGATTGTTTGTATAGAGTTATTTCAGTTCTTCACCAGGCTCATAAAAACTTGCATAAAAACCTGCATATAAAATGACCTGGGTACACATTGATAATATAAGTAGGGAGTGAGGATTATTCAAACTGACCTCAAATCACTGATTTATATTCAATGTAAAATTTAAAAACACTTTTTTGTGCTAAAGTCGGCTAAAAAATGTTTTCTTGTACGATCTCTCTCTCTCTCTTTTCAAAAAATGAGAGATAGCCTTTGAAAACAAACTGAGTGTTCTTCACTCCCTTTCTTCCTTTGTTTTCATTGCACTTTTCTTTCCTTTCTTTTTCTCCGTTGAGGCCTCTTTCCCTCGTTCTAACCCTCTATCACAAGACTACCACCAATTTGGATACAGTCACAATCTTACCTTCCACATCCTTTACAACTGTCAATCATTATTCTCTCTTGCTTACTGTGTTTCATTACTCACACACACACACATTTCTCGTCTCTTGTTCACACACGGCATTGTTCAGAACCTACACCCCCCCCCCCCAAAAAAAAAAAAATAATAAAAAAGCCTTACAACTTTAGGACCAAAAATTCTTGAATGTGACAAGTATCTCTGCACGCGACACAAACAGGGGAAAACGGGGACTAGAAATCAGCCACGCCCACAATCCACTTACCTCGTTGACTCTCTTCTCGGACGTCTCCAGCTTGGTGTTAGCTTCGATAAGGCCCTCGTTGACTTTGTCGAACTCATTCTCCAGGTTGGCATATTTCTTCTGGAGTGTGTTGAGGTCCTCCTCTAACTGTGACAATAGCAATGGTGGACATAAGATTTAATTAAAATAATAAGACAATTCAATAAAAAAAACTAATCTAACCTTGCAAAGAAAGTTGAGATACAGACAATCAAGTTCTTATATAATAAGAAAACCTATATGAACAATAATAATAAAAAATAATGTTCACAAACTTGGATACGGACCGTACAAACTGATATTCTCTTTGTTCTTTGTTTCGGGAAAAGATGAGTCATATTATAGCTTGTTTCCAAACTATATAATACAGTTTAAAAGAAAAACTGATTTCGCAGCATTACTTAGTAATAATTGAATACTTTTGAAAATTTTACAAGTAAATGCAAACTATTTAAAGAAAAATAAAGCAATGGAAAGAGTGAGAATTCGCTTTTTTGCTTGAATTTGTTTTTAAAGATGTATCAAACGTATCGCTGATCTTTCTTTAAGGCTTCACCTAAGTTTCTTTTTTTGAGGAGGGAAGGGGGCGTTTTTAATTGTCTCCACGTTCTAGAACTAATGCATGCCACACTTTGGAACTTTTGCCCCACCTGTCCCAGTTATATTTCATGTCATCCCGATTAGAAACTTAGGAATCGGACATCTGTCCGGCATAAAACTGTCTCATTCTGTAAGCGAACTCGTATCAGGATGCACGTGCAGTGCGATGGCTGCTGAGCATGCTAAATCTTTCACCTGCATTCATTGCCGGTGACTCAGTAAAGCCAGCACGCGATCTTTCATGTCAGCCCTCTACAGTGGGGTGTGAGGAGGTTGGGTGGAGCGGGGATGGGATGCATGTAGCAGGCGCCTAAAAGATCCTAACTCCTACCAAGGTCAGGAACAATCTTCGCTTACCGTTGAGGTTTGAGGTGGTGGGGGTGGTTTGACTATCAACAACCCAGAGACAATGGAACCTTACCTACATGTTATTTTTCCACTAATCAGCAGAAATGTAATTAGGGAGACAAGATTATAAATCCACAACTCCTATGGTACAGTGGACAAATCCAAGCCCATGTTATTATTCCCTTTCCTTATGATAATGCTTAGAAGATTTAAGGAACATTCTTGAACTTTGAATCTTATTGCAGTGCACAATATAGTTGCACAAAAGTTTAGTCCAACGGCTACAACCACGTGACTGACTGCCAAGCATTGCAGCGGTGCACTTGGTGTCGCACAGCGTGCTTGCAGGAGTTAGCATAAACATAACCACTGCTTGCAAGTGCGAACGGACACAACATATAGGCAGAGCTTGTTGCTGTTAGGCATACAGAATGTCATGCCAGCCATCGCACCTTCAAATGCACGAACGGGACGCGGCAGATACACGTAACGTCAACGTAAGGCAACGACACAACAAGAGCAAGCAGGCTGCGGGTGAGTGGCAACAACGACCAAGCTACTTGCTCACAGAGCAACTTGGCAACTAACAGAGGCTAGAGAGCTACATGGATACAGTTAGGCTCTCCATGGACACGAAAACATACACATGAATAAAGTATATGGATACATATTTCTTTCTGAAAAAACAACCTGCAAATAAGAAATTTTTTTTTTATAAAAATGCATGGAAAATTGTTTACATGAATGGAAATGTAAGAGAAACCAGGCTCGGACTCGAATATCCATGCCCGACAGAAAAAAAAAGCAGCAGCTGTGTTTGGTTTGCAGGATGTTGCCTTTTCAAGATGGCGGCCTCTTCGCAGAACCAAAACACTGGTCGAGAAAATGCTTCCAGCAAAGGAGCGGTCATGGACTTCACAGCCCCTATATGGATTGTGAGGATGAATTGTGGGGAAAGTATCTCATGTCTCACACATCCACTATCTTTCTTGCGATAAATCCAGTTTTTTTCCCCAACATCAGCCTGGCCGTCTGGTTTGTGTGCTTTCTTTGTTCTTGTGATTCATAGCTTGAATGAGGTAGTTTTCTTCTATCGCACCCCTCCCCTTCCATTTTATATCTCTCCCCTTCTCTCATGCTCGCTCGAACCCACGCAACGCATCCACATACAGAACGGGATTAAACGTTTAAAAGTCTCTCTTCATCACACCTGCACGATCTGGATTTCGCTGCTTCTGTTTCTCCATCCCCGACGCTGTTCAGACGATATTTTGTTTCCTTTTTTTTTTTTCGTTCATAGCCCGCAGAAAGTTACTCCAAAACGTTCACAGGAGTTTCGTGGTTGGTAAGGACTTTGCATAAATCCAGTTCTTCTCTTCTCAAGTGTCGGTCTGTCACGATGCCGTTTTCCTGGCCAAACTTACAGGTCACACAGACCCTCGTCAGAGATGAAAGTAATTGTTACATTGTGACTGCCTCATCGGCGTCGGGGTTCAGCGCAGCTACGACGAAGAACATTGACAAACAATACGTTACAACGTTTTACCTTTATTAGACCCACAGCTGCAGGTCCTGTTCTTATCAGCAACTGACTGATCTTTTTTTTAAAAAAAAGAACTGTACTTCATCAGAAAAACTATCACACTTTTCAATCCTGAAAAATAAAGATTTTGAGGTACTTCGAGAATTTTGCTACGGGTACGTAGTCCACAAAGGCAGAACTTTGCTTCTGGATTGAAATTTATTTTGTCGTACAGAGTTGTTACACGTTTATACACAAAACGCCAACGAATACTGGTCCTAAACGTGTAAATATTTAAAAGAAGTGGACCGAAACAAACATTACAATAAGAAATGTCGCTTGAAGACACTTAAACGTGTCCACATACCTTTACAAATTAAGCAGCCTGGAATTGAAGGTGTTGACCACATACCTTAGCTTTCTGGTCTTCTGTGTCTCGGAGCTTCTGCTCCATCTGTTCTGCGCGGTCCAGCGCATTTTCCTTGTCCATTTTCATGGCAAGCATCTTCTTCTTGATGGCGTCCATGGCTGCTGTTTGGTGTGTGAGCGGCTACGACCAACCTGGACAAGCCAAACCAAAACTAAATAAATCCTCAAATCTTCGGCTGAAACTGTGAACCACAAGGAGATAAAACGATATATAACCTAACAAGTTCAGGGAGCTAGGGAGCTGAACCGAGAGGACACCGACATAATCGAGGAGGAAGGGGACAAAAAGATCTGAACAGCACAGAGTTAAGTCTAGACAATCAAACAGTCAAGTACCTGGACGAGGTGATTACAAGAACCTACTGAGGCTTAATCCTTAGTTTCCCGGTGTTAAATCCTCGGCGTTATCGGCCTGAACCGAGCGAAAAGGAGGTCAAGCTAAAGGAAGGAACGTCAAAATATCGCGAGACTTTGAGGCGAAACGACGTGAAGGTGAAGGGGCGTCTCGTGGTTGACGGACGAAAAAACAAAACCAAAATCGCCCGAGGGAAGAAGTCAAGCCGGTGTAGTATACCTACCGAGAATGACGAGACAGAAAATAGGTCGTTGTCGTCAGTTGTCCAACGGGGCTAACGAGGAGCGGCGAGAGGACTGTCTGAGGCAGGGGCGGCTCTCCAGGCACCAAATGTCAGCAGGCAAGAGAGCAGCGGGAAGAGAGAGACCCGAGAGAGGGCACTGCGTTCGCGAAGGAACCAGACTCGAAATGGTCCTGGGGCCGAACATGCAAGAGGGAAGCCGGCGCTGAGTGGCTCGTCTACTCGAATTCTTGCGCGCACGCGCGAGGGCCAGAAGAATGCAGGAAGGCAGCCTATCGGAAAGGAAGGAGAAAGAGGAGTAGGGGGTAGAGGTGGTGGGATGCCCCCGCTGGCAGGCACTGAAGGGGGATCGGGGGAAGCTGTTAGTTCGGGAGACCGGAACAAGATAGGGTTACCACCATGTTTGGCAAAAGCAAGGGCTTTTCTACGGGCAGAAGACCTGCACCACGTGGGCTGCTCTGGGAGTGCCAAGGTGAGCGAGCTTTGCATGCAAGTGAGAAGTATCATCTTGGAAGCGCCACGCGCAGGGATCTGAGGGAGCAGTCTGTCAGAGCAGGTCTGTCTGTCGAGAGCCAGAGGGCAGGGAGTGGGATCGGGGTGGGTGGGTGGAGATGTTTTCTGTTGTTACTGACGATCTGCACAAGTGGTTACGTGGTTACTGGACTTGGCCGGGTGGTGGTACAGAGGGAGGAAGAAAAAGGCGGAGTCTCTTATTTTTCTGACTCCCACGTGCACAGAAAAGCGAGTTATCGTTGCACCGGAGGCTGAAAGTGCCGCTATTTCCAGTTCACCAAAGCTTTGGTCACGGTAACCAGGAGACCACTCTGGTCAACTGATTATCATTCCCGTACAGTGTGTACAGATTAAGGGGAACAATGGAAACCAAACTCTGGCAATGCCCATTGTCATCTTTGACCTCGACACGCGAAATAAAAGTCTATGCGCACGTGCGTACACGTGTGTGGCCGTGTGCGTGTGCATATTTGGCTTAAAAAATGAACTACTGGGGGGAGGAAGGCAGATAACAAGGGAGTGGGCGGTTAAATGGAGAGAGAAAGAAAGAGAGAGATAGAAAGAGAGAAGCATAGTTATACACTACTGTCCTGTTCAAATATATTTCCCCACCACTCTCCCAAATTCCTCAACTCTCCTCACCCTTACGCATACAAAAATGGTAGGGTAGGTACTTTTTCCTAGAATACTCCCCAAGATATTATCCTAAATCTGATTATTGTCATAAAGCTTCTGTACTCTATACCTTGTGTTTTCAATATTAATAACGGACTACTTTTAGATTATGGTTAGCGTGATGAGATCAGCAAAAAGAAGGGATGAAGTTTTATAATAACAATTTTTGGAAAAGCTTTCTGCGGCCTCTTTGGAAGACAGGTAAACTGAAGTACGGACCAGAAACAATCCTCCTCAAAAAGTAAAATAACGAAGTTCCGAAGTTCTGGAAAAAAAATTAAAGAGAGGCTGGGGGCTGAGTTTGGAAGGTTTTACCCGAGCAGACTCGGGTAGGCTTGCAGAGGGGCTGGTACATATTTTAGACTTCCCCTTTGTTTACGGCCAACAGACAGAACAAAATATCGCCATCACATTCTTGTTGCCCGTAAACATGTTTTGCGATAAAGCTAAACATATTGCAAACTGGAGGTGACCCCTGACCTTTCCATGAAAGGTTAAGGGTAACAATTAGAGGTTACTGACATTCAAACTGAAACCTATTTGACACCTATATCACGCCCTGTGTACACGTGCGCGCACGCGTGTGCATATTTGTGCGTAATGTTCAGTCTCTCTTGTTTCTGGACATTATCGAAGTAATTAATTGGAAAAAGTTTTAGGTTGGGTGACACGTCACAACAGTATAATTCAGGGTTGACTAACTAACCTGACAATTTTTTTCTTTTTGATAATTGTATTAAGCCAGTTTTTGAATATTTGTGGGAGCAGTCAGACTAGTTTTTGACCACACCTTCAGCACGACTTTGTCGTACCGTGTGAGGACCGCCTTAGCTTTCGCACCCACAGTCGTTACCAGGAATGTTGGCCGTTTTCCTGGAAAATAGACTTCGCCTCCGCACTCAGTCAGAAAGGATGTACCATCTACAGGACAAAAGTCAAGGCAAGCGCATCTGCTGCTGCTACTAGTGCAGAATCACTGGAGATGCTCCGCAGCATCTGTAAACAGTCTTGCTCAGCAGCTTCTGGCTTACAACCGCGAGAGTCGCGCAGTGGCGAGAGTACCTTAACAGGCAAGGTGCAGAACTGCCTTCAGGGTTGTTATTGAGCTGAGCGCCATCTATGTACATGTACAGTATTGTACAGTTTACATGTACTCCATACTATTTGAAACCCTGACAATCTGACCTGAACGAAGGGAAGAGAAGACCTACAAGCCGAACTTACTACTTGGATGAAAAGTTCGTGGTTTAAAAAGTATTTTTATTAAGAGATTGAGTGACAAAAACTGGTTGAGGTCAATTTTAGTGTATGGGTATCTAACAACTGGACACGGGTGTAGCAAGGATTACAATACAAGGTCTGAGGTACTAGCCCGGAGCGAAATCCCTGAGCACTGCAGACAGAACATCGTAAGGGCTGGACGATGCTGGTGTTGCCATGGCAGCAGCATCAGTCAGCAGTTGCCTTTCTTGCGTTCAGATCAGGTAAACAGCACAGGGGCTGGGGGAGGGAGATAGTGGGGGCTAGGTGGCGCTGCGATAAGGACGCCGTTCAGACACAACAAGGGCAGCATCACCGGGGTACGAAGTGTCTTGCGCTACGGGAGGGGCAGCAGTGTATGAAAGAAGGGAAGGAGGCGAAGGGGGGCCCGTCTGCACGGCTACAACTAATCTGTGGGGTTGTTACAACAGATGGTAATGGCGTCACACTAGTCAGAGCACATGCTCTCTGGCATGATGACTTTCAATCGGGTGGGCCGTGTATTTGTGTGTTTAATGCTACTCAGTCCAGACTTGATCTTTTAAACAACAAGCATCATATATATATGAAAGCAAGTGGAAAAAATAATGTTCTGCGGAGCTACAATTCTTGACTTCTTGGCTGCCCCATTCCCTGTTTCTTGCCTTCCCAAAAAGACTGTCCTCCAAATATAGAAATATACCTTCCCCTAAACCTTTCTACGCAACTTTTACCACTCCTCTATCCCCCTCTAGCTAAGTACGCTAGAATCTCTATCACTTAAAAGTACAAGTACGCTTACATATAAACACACACAGATAAAAAGAACTCTTACCAAAAGATGACACACGTAATACAGACATTGAGATTAATAAATTCATTACTATTAATAATTATTATTAAAAACAAGTTTACAGGTGGAGATTTCACACCGTTGGCCACAACGCGATTTTATCTCACAAATCAAACACATATAAAGTCAGTGATTGATACAAATCGAATTGAGCAGGCAACGGGCCAATGCTGACGATGAAAGGGTTAATGCTTACATCCTAGTGCTACGAGATAACACAGTGCGAAGTTCCAAAGTAAACAACTTTCTGTGTTAACACTGCCAATTGCCGCCATGTCTTGCTCAGAACTAATGCTTAATTAAACCTGCAATGTTACCTTTTAGAGAGAAAGCTAACCCCCAAACCTCCCCTTGGCTACAATAACTCAGCAAACAGTGAAAGAAGGAAAAAACCAACCTAGTTTAAACAACCTTCCTCTTTCACACTAACTCGCCAAACAGTTCCAAAGTAAGATAAAAATTTGATCCCCAAGAGTTGGAGGACAACTTACACGTACGAAGAACAGGTGACCAGGATACAAGTGTAGGGACTGAAACAGATTGACAAGCTAGGGGATGCACGATGCCTTAAATTTGTGCTGGGATTGTGACAATCCCATTGACAAGCGTGGTTGATGCACGCGCTCACACGCACTCACACACACTCAACACAGAGTAGCACTGTCCTGCTGAGCTCATTCACCCACCAACTCAGCAGTCAGAGGCGTGTTGTTCTCAGGGTTCACAATCGAGTCTTTCTTCCCTGAGAACGAAATCCCATCGGAAAGACGTTTCCTTGAGAGGCTTCCCAGGCTCCAGACCTCTCCCCACACGCGCCCATAACTGCGCCTCTCCCTAGGTTGTCTCCCTTTTGTTGTAACATCGTCTGTCCGACGATAGGACTTCAGATTTGAGTGGGTTGTAAAGGGTTCCTCCTGTTGATGGAGAGTGATGTATAGCTGTTAGTGACTGCTGCAGTGTTCAATGCACCTGCTATCAGCAGTGAATAATTTTAATTGTATGGTATGTGCTCGTGGTTATTGCCCTTTAGGTGTTCAAATAACGTCTCTCGTGGTGGGCGCCCCTGAGTTGGGATGCAGATATTAAAGGTTTGTCATTTCCTTTTGATATTGAAATCATTAAGAGCCCGGGCACTATCATTTAAATAAAAGACACACACATATACAGAGTCTAGGTAGGTCCTTGCGAGGGATGGGGAGGTGCCGATGGGAGAGTTTGAACCACTACGCAGGACCTTGTGGGAACCTGACTCTTGACAGAAAGAAAGAGAATGCAAGACCTCTGACTTTCCTAGTCGGGTCATCCTGCACGAAAGCGAGGCTGAGTTCTGAGACCTCTCGGCAGATTCTCGTGAAAGCCTCACTATGGGCAGGTCGGTGTGTGCGTGTTTGTGAGAGAGAGGATGGGGAGAGAGTTTAGCATCTGACTCCACAAGGCAAGCCCTTATGAGTCACGACAGGTCGCCACCGGCAACTACAAAGGAAATCGGCTTCATCTACGCACACCTGAAACGAAGTTAACTCGACAAGGATTTCAAGGATAAAAAAGTCTGAGGCTTCTTGACCTGTCTGTTTCCATTCCTTACTGGCGGTGAGTCAAGCTCACGAAAGGATGCGATTCGATAAGAGGAAGAAGATTAGACGGCGGTAAAGAGAGCAACTGTGTGCACGTCGTCTGCTGCAGGTTCGCACGATAGACAGAAGGGTTCTAAAGTGTACACAGGAACACAAGATGCAGGTCTCTCGTCAACAAAATTCAGAGTTTGTATCTGGTCCCACTGCCTTTTGGATTTTTCGCTTATTTTTGTTAATTAGCAACTACGGACTGGCAAGGAGTCAAGGAGAGAGAAAGGTATGGTGATGTGAATAATGTAGGCTGCAGGATTTTTGTACATTTTTTTCTTTTCCTTTTCTCTTTTTTTTTTCATTCCCTTTTTCGTTCCCTCCATTCTTGTGCCAGTTTAAGCTGCTGCCTACATTCACACCTGCACGCATGCTTGTATAATCTCACCCTTCACTTTTCTTTCTTTGTGTGTGTGAAAGAGAGAGGGTGAGTGCACGTGTCTCTCTCTCTCTGTACCTTAAATCCCTCGGCCGCATTTACGAAAATGCCAATAACAACTAAACAAAACACCTGTAAGGAATTAGTATTTTTAAAATGCAATTCTCATTATGCTTGCCTAATCAAAAGTGAACAATTCAATCATTTAACCTGCTCTCTGTCGGATAGTTCTGTTCCCGTGAATCACTAATGGTTCAGGATGGCGTACATCACTTCTGTTTCTGACAATATTGATCTTAGTACATCATCTTAGTGAAAGATATCGATTAGCCGATGCAGTTTTATCTTCATCAGTTTTCGTTTAAACATAAAACATTTGAAGTCCGTTTGATTTCATTTTATAAACATGAAGATGAATTCCGACATCGAACAGGTTAATCTCTCGTCTCTTGGAAGCCACAACAACAGATGTTTGGCTTGTTTACTACCTGCAATGTTTTGACTCGGTGAAGCCATTTTAATTGTGAAAGGAAAATCCTTGTTCTTGTTGTTGTGAAGTGTTCGTCTAGTTGGCTACCTCCTAATTGCCTTAGCGAGCTTACACGACCTGCCTGACCAAACCTAACGAGCTCGTGCTGACCGCAGTAATTAGCTTTCTGTGTTTGCAGTCTTGTCGAAATCTTGTCTCTGGTGAGTTAAAAGTCACTGAAGAAAAAAAAATGTTTGGGACACTCAACAGAAGAAGATGATGATGCAGGTGGTGTTGATGGCGGTAGAGGTAGAACATACAAAGTCAAACATGAAAACACCCATTCACGATGTTTATGCGATGATAAATATTTTCCGCGCGGGTACACATACATTACTCAGTGGAAATTCTCGACTGCGATGAAGATTCGTTCATCTGCCTCTCAAGACTACCGAGTGCATGCACTGTCGAGGGAAGCAATGCCAGAGTGAAAGGGGTGTGTGTATGGGGGACGGGGTGGGAGGGAATCGCGCAGCTGAAGGACAACTAGGGAATGCTAGTAAAGATGCTGATACAAATCTCTCTCAGACACCTACGCTCGCAGTTCTTGGGGAACTTGGCGCAGTGCAGACACGAGTGTCTCTCCCCCGGATCGTATACCCAGCCGCGCGTCTCATTTTTCACTCAGAGTTCGGGTGCGAAGGTAGTTAATGTGAACCGTTACTCTGACGTACAGACATGCGCATCGCCTTCACTCACAAATCGTTTTTCATCGTGGCTCATCTTTTTTCCCGCTTACACACATACTACTTCTACTACGCGCACTTTTAAAATTGGCATTCACAATTTTCTTATCAGCTGCATTCACATGGAGATTGCTACAAGACTATTGTTAATATACAATTTACCTACGACTATTCGTTACTTCAAGAAGGAAAAAAGTTACCTGTTGAAAACGAGGCCTTTATAAAATATTTTCTCTAAACTGTGATTAAAACAAAAATCAAGCTTGTGCTTTTTTTGACTGGAACCGACAATACAGACTGCTAAGAAAGGTGAATGGAATTTGACAAACGCAAGGCGAGAGAAAGTCATCACACGCAGAGACATCGGGAGGTTTACAACGGCCAGAAGATGAAGTTTATTCTATTGCTAGACGACATCAGCCAGATGCTCTGCCCAAGGGATGAAGGAGGCCAGTTGTCGCCTCTCGAGCGATATCTTAATCAGCTGTGGTATCTGAGTGAATTAACTAGGGGGAAGAGCAACCACTGCTGTGTTCGTGTTCTGTAAATTCCGTTGACTTCCAACTGTCATCCCAGTCGTCCTTGTAAGTACATGCAGCAGAGCAAAAGGAGCGGCGGTCTCCTCGAAACATTTGCACTTGGCATTTCATGGCCTTCCAAACTTCCTACGCACTCGCTTTGTTAACTTACACCTTTCTCTCTGGAACTACCTACCCAACGCTTTTTTTTTTTATAACTTTCTCTCCTGGAAAAGGGCACATGTTTAAGGGGTCAGCCCAGCGATCTCATCATTGTAAGGCCAAAATTAGCAGAGAGGTGGTATTTCATTTCCACATTTTTAATAGGTTTATTTTAAGGACAGTGAATAAAATGATATATGTGTAATCTAAGGAACTGGGAGAAGAAAGAGATTCTACCACCTGGAGGAAATGCTTAGGCTAAAATTCTTTTCCACTGAGAGGTCAAGGGTTATCGTTTGATTTTGTTCAGTTATGGCGAGGTTTCCTATCAAGATCACATCTTGGCGACTTCAAATTTGGGATGAACTAATGGCCGATGTATCTATAGATCACTTCTATACAGACAAAGTGATTTACAGATGAATTCAAATGTTGAGAAGACTAAGCAACTCCAAGCAAAAACTCCATCTGCCTTTTTTTTCTCATGTCCTGATCGGAGTCAGGTGAAGGAAGAGTTTACAGGAAGAAGAAGCAATTAAGCTCTTTATAACCCTCTAAGTTAATTTGTCTACATGTCTGCTCTCTTCGTTTAATTACTTCTATATTTTCTTCGCCACTTCAGCAATTTGAATTTTTTCAAGAGAGCTAAAAACATCAGATGAGCACTCGGTCGTTAACCCTTTTGCTGTCGACTTATTCCACTCACAGACAAGGAATGTTTCAGCGGTGGTAGCTCTTCGTGCAAGCATACTAACATCAGCAGCAAAAAGAATTTTTAAAATAAAGTCCAGACAACAAACTAACCAACTAACATATCTCAGGATTAAAGTTCATCTTGTTTAAATATCCACTGGCGCAAACCAGCGCTTTAAAATAATCTTAGAACGAGAGGGTTAAAACATTCCCATCCCTCTTCACAGGCTCAGACTCACACCACTCACCTGGAAAAAGCAAGGAGACTAGGGATGGCGATGTTACACTCTCCGGGCTGCGAAATGCAAAGAGAGAGAAGCAGGCAAGGAGAATGTGCCGACTGAGCAAGAAAGAGCACCACGCGAGGGCAATAGAGGTAAATACCTATTTATACCTGGCAGCAGGTAAGTAAGGCTGATGTGTGCAGTTTTACCTGCCTGGCTTTAGCTCTGCTAAGTTCCTACTCATGCGCACGCACGCATGCGCACTTTGGAGAAGGTGAAGGGCCGGGAGGACTGCGGGGCGTTTGGAGGGCTGAGGGATACTGACGTTCAAAGAAGTTTGGAGGAATCGGTACTGAATGCAGTTTAGTTAATCTGTTAGTTCGCTTTCTTAAGTTGTAGTGTCGGGGAACATCATCGATTTAAAAGAATAACAGCCAACTTCGACTTCGGGAGATTATATTAAATTACTGAGACATATCTTGTTTCCTAAACAAAGGGTGCCAGGTATTACTAATATTTTCAAAAATTTAAATTAGAATTTATTTTTTGGAAAACTTTCACATTCCAATATTCCTCTGAACATTGCTTATCGACATTTGCAAAATAAAAAATTAGAAATCTATGTACATAAATAATGCCATAGTTTAACCGCATATAACTAAAAGAAATTATAAATGTGCTTATTCTTTTTGAAGAGTCATATCTGTATGTTGGGTGGATTCTTGGGTATGATGCTGTGTTATCAAGTTTATATGTGTATTATTAAATATTTGTATCCATGATCGTGTTTTTCGATACCTCAGTCTGTGCATTTCGGAACTCCATGATTTCACCTCTTACAAAAATAATGCTAAGACCAGATACTCAGCTTCTGCAGTCTGTAGAGGTGGTGTACATTTATGCTTCAGCAAGAGTCTGAAGCTGAACTGGTTAGGCCTACCTTGCTTTCAAGCACCTAGTTACCAAAACAAGTTCACTGGCATTAGCTTCGATGACATGAATGGAAACACGTGCAAGCTTGATGTCAGGGTATCGCGAAAACGGGAAAAAGTGTCTGGCACTGAACATTCTTATTAAAAAGAAAAACCTGTTGAGTAGACCATTAAGCTAGATTTTACGTTGATATAGAAATGCTGTTATCCTAAAGCTGACATTAACCCTAACCTTCTTAAACACCATCTTAACTAGGTTAGGCTCAGAGTGTAGTCTAGATGGCGAGCTTGTCTCAATATTTGTTTGTGTTCAGTCTTTCACTGTGAATGTTGAGTGAGAAAAATCAGAGTGAAGACAGTTAATTGACTGTAAACCCTTACAACCGTCTGAAACAAACTCTACATCCACATGGTTGTGTCAGTCGTCACACACCTACAGGGATAGCTCTGTCGACCCTCCACATCGACTGACGGTCTAGCCGCGCGAACAAACGCCTAAAAAGTCTGGCGCAGTGATTGTGCATGCGTACCGCCACATGCTGTCTGGCTGGCCTCCAGAGCCCGCCCACGGCCGGCCGCCCAACAGATCAGGTAAGCTACTTTTGCAGACTCCCTCCCCTCCACGCCCAGACGCAGGTGTTCAGAGCCCCGTTACGCGTGAACACTGAACGACTGTAAGGGGCAACAAGCGGTGAATGCCTTGCTAAGATGTTGATGTGAGTTCCCTTGATTCTCGGCGTGTCTTTAACGGGTGAATGGGTGAAACTCGTGGAAAGTTGAGTTTTAGGGTGAAAATGTAGCAAGGATTGTTCGAGAACACTCCACACTTTCAACTAACCAACGCACACACTACTGTGGGTTCTAATAATAGCATCTTCTTTCCTCCATCTCATCTGAAACATTCACTGAGATGTAGTATGCAAGTGCACCCACATAACTGCTGAGACCAGCAGACGGGTAGGGTTGGTTTGCATCCTAAGCAGTGTATGCAACTAAGGCGGCGCGCATCTCGTGCAGTGCGCGTGAGCTGGCATTGAGTCTACGAGAGATGCGCGCTCGCGCGTGCCCGCAGCCCGAACCCTTGCAGACCCTTTGCCGATTATCTTGTCCACATGCCAGGATGGCATGCACGCCTTCTCTCACGGTGGCATGTCTGTTTTTAGTTTCGGTTCGAGACTCGAGATTCAGCTACTAAGGTTTCTGCGGCGAAGAGATGCCTGCATCTCCCCCAACCCCACCCTACCCTCCAGCTCCATCACATAAGTGGCCTTGCTTGATCAAGGAGGGTTCAGGAGGATACCCAGTCTAGCATGTCTGACTTTGGATTACCGCATGCTGCCTGGTGTGAGGCCATGACGGCAATGAGGATCTCATTCTAAATATTTCTCGGCGGTAGACGGACTAGCCTGACAGTTATGTGTGTGTTATGATATTTACAAGCAGCTTCAATATATATTTTTTCTAACCAGCTATTTTTTAAACATTCACGAAGTTTACGTAAGCGTGTGAGAGAACATGCGCCCACACCTTCTCGATAACAATTTTTTTTTAAACCAATGATTTATTTTTGGCTGGTTTATTTATTAAGTTCACCCATATTTTACTGACGTACTCGCACCACGTGACCACACTTCTATTTTTATTTCTGTCTCTAAGACGAAGAAGAGAACAAGGAAGGGAGGATGAAAAGACACCAGAGAGAAGGGAGAGAACATTTGTGGTCTTCGCGTTTTCCCGTTTGATAATAATTTTTGTAACCATGGGCCAGTCACAGTGAACAGCTTCTTCACTTACAGGAGCATACACCTTAGAAAAATAGTATTCAGTATATTTGCTTGAAGTCACGTGGACAACGACTACACCACTGTATTGTAACCTCGCACTCCAATAGCAGCTATAATCAGGTTCCAGATATCAGTGAGATGCTCATAAATATCACTCCTTACTATTAAGACCAAAAACCATATCGTCCCAACTATATGAACAGAAGGACCTCCAGCCTGAGTGGAATCGACCTCGCCATGACCATACCTCCCCACGTGGTACCAACAACTAAAGTGGAATCGACCCAGTGCCAGGATGCATGAATGTCTAAGCAGCGAAGAGTGTTTCATATTAACCGAATTATATATATACATCTCAGCGAGGGAGAGATAAAGCTGACCCCGAGAAAAGTGAGGCCTCTAGCACCTCACTCCCCAACCACCTGAAAAGGTTAGGGGACGACCATTATTTTTTGTTTTGTAGTTTTTATATAGAAGTATATAAATATTACCATAAGAATATTATATAATTATTATAATAGAAACCTCAACACTAAAGTATAATGACAACAAAGTCTTACAACAAACATATAAGAGAAAAGTGTGTTATCCGCCATTATATGTTTTCTCAGTGTTGCCAAGCAACCATTTTTATTTAGTAAAATGGTGGCTAAAGAACTCATGGCTATGTTGTTAACATTTGACTTTAATAGCTACTTCGGTCATCGAAGATCGATTCGATTTTCGGTGTTGGGATGAAATGGTCATTACGGGGTTGATTCAAACCCAGGAGGTTGATAGATGTGACTGGAAGTTGGAACGATATAGTATGGGTCGAAATGACCAGTAACCCCCCGTCCCCCATGAACAAAAAGTTTCTTTCAGAAAGTACTTAATCTGTTCTATACGATTTCCTCAGAAAAAAATTAATATAGGGTAAAAAGTCTGCCAAAAGCGGTCTAGTTTATTGTCTTCAACAGGTAACTTCTGTTTAAAAAAAGTCGTAATGCAGCACAAACTGTCGGCCGTAAGTCGGGTTGGTGATGTAGTCGTAAGAGAGATGATGTCTATATAGTGAAATACGTCCCAGAAAATTTTTGAGTCGTAAAAAGAAGTCGCAATAGGAAAAGCCTTAATAAAGAGGTTTCACTGTATCACTTCAATAACATGCATTGAAAAAACCACTTTGACAGAATGATCTTTAAATGTCACCTTGCAGACCCGATGCTTTGTGATTATAACTTTGACAACGGGCTTTGAAAAAAAACCCTCCACCATGGCACCATGTTCCTGCGCCGCCAGACTTAGTAAATATCACTGCGCCGCCAGACTTTGTAAATATTGCAGGTGAAGGTGGGCAGGTGAAGGTGGGCGTGAGGTCTACGAAAGTAAGCACGGATTAACGCGGCAGGGGATGGTACTGCTGGTCGTTAATTAAACTTGTCTGCACCTTATCAGGTGTAACAAGGCTTGAAAGAGTTGTTGGCCGAGTCTAGTGGGTGACTCAGCACGCACAGGAAGCAGACTAATGGACTGAGCAAAGGTGCAGGTTGTCGGGCAAGCCAAGTCATCGCTTGTTTGAACGATTTACAAGCAGCTTGTCCGTTAAAACGTTCGAAGGTTGAAAGAAGTATAGGTTGAACATTTGACAGGAAGCTATGTTAAGATGTTTACAAGCTTTAAGTTAAAACATTCGCAAGCAGCTGCGTTTAAGATATTCAAGAGCTGTGTGTTAAAATGTTTACTAGCAGCTGCGTGTTAAGATATTCACAAGCAGCTGTGTGTTACGATATTCACAAGCAGCTTTGCATTATAATATCTAGAGGTAGGTGTATTAAGACTGTTCACCAGCAGCTGCATGTTAAGATATTCACAAGCAGCTGTGCATTAGAGGTAGGTGTGTTAAGACTGTTCAACAGCAGCTGCGTGTTAAGATATTCACAAGCAGCTGTGCAGTAAAATGTTAACAAAGCAGCTGCAGTGTGTTCAGACGTTCACTAACAGTTCACAACCAGATGCGACAACGCGACTGCGCCTCAGAGAAGCTTCCATCTACATCGTGAACAAACATCATGGGGGTGAACATGCGAGTGTCTCGCGGCAGGAGGACGAATCAGGAGTCCACAACGAGCTGCTGCAATGCGCGTGACCAGTTTCAGGCACAACTCTTTTCTTTTGGCGGTGCTTTTGTTTACCCCCTAACACAAGGTCAACATTTTTGTTTAGGCGAGAAAAAGCAGATTGTTTGCTTTCTCTTTTTTTATATATATACTTCTGTTTACCCACCCTTCCCTCACAACCTTTGTGTACGTTTATTTACTAGATGATCTCATATTGACTGGTGTGCAGAGGTTCTTTTACAGCTCTTTGCAGCAAATGATGTACTGGAGAACTCTGCATCATTGCTGCGTACTTCATGCCATTCACACTCAGTCACCCTTCAGCAGCAAGGAGAATCTGGTGATGACCCTGGTGAGCTGCTGCACATAGTCCAATCTGTTTGTATACTCAAACTCTCATCGTAATGAGTAGCAAACAGGCAATCAAGTTCCTCAAATGTAAAATTGTGAATCATTACAAAACTGTGGACCCTGTCCGACATACTACAATTAAGCTGTAACATGCAGAAAGTAGGTTTATAATTCAGATGAGGAACCAAAGACAAAGACAAATGCAAGATAACAGTTAGTCATTCATTACACACACACGCGTGTGCATTACGCTATAAGGAAAAACAACCTAAGTAATAATTATTGTCAACTGATTCTATTAACTGCAGCTGGTGACAGTTTACCTAAATTTGTACAAAAATGGATTTAAAATCTTGATGCCATGGACCTTATTCACACACGCGCCAGAAACCAGTACGAGTTCTAGTGGACCTGTATAGCAGCTACCGAACATATTGGCAGTCATCTGTATGTCTAAAGGTCTGCAATACTTGATTAGGAATTCACTACACGTTCCCACATTTACGATCAAAGAAGTAAGTCTTGAAAAAAAAAATCACGATACTGATACTGGATTGTTGCTTGTAAGTTGTGTTCATGATAACATGTTTGCGTGACACCATTATTCAGTTGCTAACACAATGTAATGTCCCAATATTAACCCTTTTTTTCACGGTATGAATGGGTGACACAACAGATTATTAAAGAAAATTTATTTTCATTTTCTCCATGCACTTTTATCATGTAGGACCATGCGGAGTTCTCGGCCATTCTTCCCCGTAACCCTAATGCCCATGAAGCCTCGCTTTGGAAGGCCGGAAGAGCCGGGCGTGAATAAAGTCCATTTTCGCTACGACAGCATCAGAAAGTTGCTGACGTCGTGGGTCGCAACCCGACGCACACACACACATAGCAGGTGATGATGAGGCAAGAGATCGCACCAGGCAGGAGACGACGGGTATGTCGAAGAAGAAGGGTGGAGGATGGAGGTCGGGTGGGAGTGGAGGGAGGGACGAGAAGTGCGCTGCGCAGCTGTGACGTGGGTTCTACGGGTGGTGTTTACTGACTAACGGCGAACTTGCAGTACTGAGGGATGAGTCACAGAGTTTCTGATGCTTCCTGTGATATATTCATGATGTTGAAGTGCTGCTGAGCTTGAATCCCGCTTGCATTCGTGTGTATATTGGCGGGTGCACCTATGTGTATATGAGAATGAGAGATCCTTGTGCCATTGTTAATGTCTGTTGGTGCTTACCGACGTGTATGTGACAAAGCAAAATTTTGTATGTCTCTGCCAAGTAAAAACTGATTCCAGTTAAAAAGATCTTCTCTGAATTATATCGCAAACGATTAAAGTTGAGATACCCTGATTTAAAAACAACTAAAAATATTTATATCATACATCCACGGAAACGACAGACTTTCCAGAATTAGAAGCTGCTTCCCACCCTCCCTATTTTTCTGCCCCAAAATAAAACTTCAAGAAAACTTTTCTCTCGTGACTGTTATCTTTCTTTAGGTGGAAACGTTGTTTTGGCCAAAGAGAAAACTGTTCGCCAACTTTAAAGAGAATGCGTTCTAAAAATAGCCCGTTCTTCTTCCATTAGCCTTACACCGTCTGCTCTTTCTCATCATCCACGGTACACGCTGCGCAGGAGGAGCTGCTGGTCAAAAAGGTTTAGGTGAGGAGAGGAAGAACCTCTCCGACACTTTGCAGAGCCCTTCGAACATTCTTGGCAGTTTATGTAGTCGTCAGGTGATTCGCCACGAAAGAATTTCACTTTTGCAGCTCTCCAAAATCGCCATTTAAAATGTGCGTGCTGTAATTTGTGACCTCGCTGACCTGCGTCATGAGTTTTACTATTTTGTTCAAATGGGAAAATAATTAAAAGAAGCAAAATTTGCGGAGATCCTGTTTTTCTCCTCTTATTTTTCGTAACTACTACCCTTCCATTTACACCCTCGTGAATCCGGTAAACTCCTCCATCCACCCGTACAACAGTGATCATTGGAATGCGCATGCCAAATGATCTTTGAATTATATTCTTCTTTTCCTTCCTTTTCTATAGTCAATAACAGCTCGTGTACATCACTGCCCCTTGACATCAAGACAGTGTGAACACATCCACTTACTTTTGTTAAAAAGAAAGAAAAGAAAAGATGCTGCAAGAAGTTAGTGCTTGTATGAACCTCATAGTGCAGCAGTCAGTCATCCACCGTCACTGGTCAGTTCACTCTCTGTGACCTCACACCTGTGATTTGTTTTGTGCTTGTCTAAACGATCCATGAATATTTTAGTACCTTTAACCCTGACATGTATCTGTTATATATCATTACCGATAGACAAATTTAGATGTATATATAAATTTAGGTTTCTGAGAACTCACACAATTTACAATTTAGCAACTATGTACGGATCTCGCCTTTAAAAAAAAAAAAGAAAAAAAAGAAAGAAAAAGAAGCCCGGAAGATAAAATCAAGCAGGCACTGCAAATAAACATTGTGATGGTTTCATTAAAAACATTGCCTTTCCCAGATCATCTGACAGGTTGGCCTGGCCCTTAAAGTATGCAAAGCATCTAGTGGCCTAGCTAGTACAACCTTTAAGAGTCATTAACCAAACTGAGTTCGGGTGGATTGCTGAGGAACACTGCTGTGCTCCTAGGCCCCGCGAAAGCAGCAAGGATTGATGTATTTGCTCAGGAAATCCGTCTCAGACTTGAGTTGATCAGCCTTGCGTTCAAGTCAGCGTGGGTTTTTTTTTTTTTTCTTCTCCTTTTCGTTTTTCTTTCTTTCTGGTTTTTTTTTCGCTCGAGTTTTCCGTGGAAACGAGTCGTACTGACTCTAGCTAACACCAAGCCCCTGACAGTAAACAGGTAAAAATAGCAGGTAAGACGCCAGCTCAGCGCTATGGGATACCTGGACTCCGTTCAGTTGCTTGCCTGTGTGTTCCTGGGGTTCTTGTGAAACCAGGCTGCTCGGCCGCCATTCTCTTGCAGTGTTGCAGAACTGACAGAAAAACGCTCGTGCACACACCCACCCTCATACCCCAGACACAAACGCGCATATTGAAGGGGGGTGGAAGCATGACAGGTAATATCTCCAGCGTTAACTCTGTAGCACACGTGACGTATCGGTGCACTGTACATCAAACGCAACAAAGACGAAAAGGTCAAAGGTTAAATACCAGAGCTTACAAAGATACGGCGCCTCGGAAATAACCGTTAAAAAAATAAAATGTTGGCAGGTAAATGCACCATTAAACCAAACAACAGTCTACAAAGGTGAAAAGCATATTGATGTATTTTTTGAAGGTTTCATTTTACTAGGTGATGGAATGAACGAAGTTTCTCTTACGTACCTTCCTTTCTATCTGATAAGTTCTCTAATATTCTTGTTCACTCATTTGTTCATTGAAAGATTCATGAACGATCGCTCAGAATGCATGCTTTCGATCACATCAGCCAACGTAAACAGGTACGCGCTTCTATCTCTCTTCCTCTTCTTTGCCATCCGTTTCTCCTATACAAACAGATGAACACAGTTCACTCTTCATCTGAGGCATACAAACTAACATTTCTTTAAATTATTTTTCTCCTTCCTTCTCCTTAATACGCGCGCGTGCGCGCACACACACAGACACACAGAAATAAAGGGACGGAAAAAGAGATTGCACGTGGGATTGAAAGTAAAGACAAGATGATCACCTGTGAAGTTCGCCGGATTTGAAAGCAGCAGCAAAAGATTACAGGATGAAGTGCAGCGTGTGCGCCCGCCTGAACACCCACCCACTCGCATGCTCAGCCATCTTTACCTACCAATCCTTGTATTCTTGAACAAATACGCTACGGAGGAAAACTGCTAAGCCTGTCCAAAAATAACCCTAAACTTTTTCTTTTTTCATTAGCTCGCTCTCTCTCTAAAAGGCTGTTATGAGAATATGCCCTTTTCTTTCGAAAATTCTTCGCTTTGCAATAAAAATGTGGTAGTGTATAGAGAAGAAACTTTCAGTTTGGTAAGAAAATCTTTATATTGTTGTCACAGAAAATGTACGCATACACACTAACTACTCAAGCTGGCAAATCATTACTTCGTAAATAATGTAGTTCACAGACTGCAAGCTCCAGCTGAAGCTTTGTTATAAAAAAAAAATCAGACAAAAAAAATATTGAAATATATATATATACGTCCGAGAGACACAAAAATGTGCATCGACCGGGAATCGAACCCGGGTCACCCGCGTGGCAGGCGAGTATTCTACCACTAGACCACCGATGCTTCCAACGTTGTCTGAGAAAAATGGTTTTATCTAGTGTTTGGGCTGGGTTTGGGAAATAATTGTTTATATTGTATTTAGAGTGTAATTTGATGTCTATTGAACTAACCCCACCCGTTCTCTATTTTCTTCCCTCAGGGTTTTGCTTTTATGGCGTGTGATTAAAGGAAGACCCCAGTCGTGGGTTGGAGTGTGGAGCCGATTAAGACTGCGATAAGGATGGGAGGGACATATATGAAAAGGAGAGGAGAGACAGGTACATCGTGCAACTGTCCATCAGCAGGTTACAGTATGTACATGTATACAGTTCGCAAAGGTTTGCTGGAAGATAGTAAATACTGCGTACTAGTATTTAGTATCTTTGGTTTGTTCTAGATGACTAACGGAATTAGTGTATAGTATATATATTCGTATATACGTAGAAACAGTTAGCTGGAAACCGCCACTGTTTAAGTTTTGGAAGATTTTTTTTTTAAATCACAAGGACACGGGGTGAAGGGGAGGGAGCTGGAATTAATTGCTTTCATGTCGTATCAGCGATGGTAGAGGTTGAGTGGGTTTAAAAAAATGTGCATCGAATAAAGGTGTTCATCGGCGCCAGTCAGTTAGGTGACCCAACCACTATAAGTACAACCTATCGGTAGAAAAATAACTGAAAGGGCAGGTAGCACAAGGTCAAATGGGGTGAACTCGATCACTGCATGCATGTAGAAGAAAGCAGCCCGACATTTTTTTGTGTTTATGTTGGCAAAAGCTTTGAGATAAGTGAAAAGTAAGCACTACAATCTGCCACCGACCCTTTGTCTGTCATTAGCCTGATGACCGTAAATTTCGTCATTTCTCCGTCGAGGTACGTGGTTCTATAAATAGGCACACTAGACTCCTTCAAAAGAAAGAACTTGGCAGAAAAACATGTTCTGATTATAGCAAAGCTTGTCTTCTCGGTTAAACCTAATAAGGCTATTATGAGAAGCAGTTCCCAGCCTCATTTCCCTAGCAGCATATATATGTGGCTGGTATCCTCGTCCAGATGTCCGAATTAGTTTCTACTTTCAAGAGTACTTTATTGTTTTCTTGTTTTCTTGTACACACACACTGCTGGCAGCATACAACTATTGAGCTTGATCGCTTCAGTTCATTTAAAAGTCATTGAAAATGAAGCGACAGTATTTAGGCGACAGTCAAATTGTTTTATCCTCGACATGCCATGCAGCGACAACAAAATCTTGCAAATGTTGTTTACTTTTATATTATATAGCTACTTGAATAGCTTCAACAGTAACGACGATTACCAAACTATCGTCATCATTCATCAAAGTACCAAGAGGGAGAAAAAATATCGGAAAACGTAGTTTGCGAGTCTTCATTTTGTTTCCCCTATCGTTCACGTGGTCGTAACAATTAATCTGACATCCTGCTACACAAAACTGGGCAGCATGGGATACCGGCCCTTGCTAGGAAGTAGGATAGTGTAAAATTTGAGCAAATAATAGGATAGTGTAAAATTTGAGCAAATATATACTTGAACAAAGCGAGAAAGGATGGAAGGTCTAAATTTTAAAATGTACTGACCAGGACAGTTGACATACACATCAAACCAGCGCAGTGAAGTGTCCTCCGATTTTGGTCGTCAGGTGATCCAGAGGAGTGCTCGAGTGAAAAAGTTGATGAGGTCGCCGGACCTGTCCGTCGGAAGAAAGACACGCGTGCTACCTGTCGCTAGATGACTTGCCGGCGCCAGAGAACAATGACCGTCACCTGGACGCTACTTCACCCCTAACCCCCTTTCCCCGTCCTCTCTGTTTCGCATCTGACCCAACAGGTTTTGTCTCTAAACCGAGGCTTTACGATGGGCTAACCACGGTCCTCTGAGCCGATTCACACACTAATAATACAGTAGACTTACTGACGTGGGTTTGTTGAATCACACCAAGAATGTAATAAAATAACTTGACGTGGGTCGGCTGATGTCTTGACGCCCAAGTACTCTAATAACAGAACGACATTTCGACAATACAACGTTACTTTCCTGAAGTTAAAGAACAATTTCGATGCTTCGCTTCTGTACATCTGTCTGTCCCTTCGTTCTTCCGCTGTGTGTGTGTTTTGAAATGTTTATATGACAATAGCCGGCCTGTGTGTCAGTTCGCAGGAAACCAGCTTGTGTCCCACCTATCGATAGAGGCAGGAAGACGCATCGTAAGCCTGATTAGCAATCTGGGAGCACCTAGCGGGAGCGTTGAGAAGATTCTTTCTCACCAGCGTCCATCTGCGGGCAAGTGTTTTGTTAGGGGAAGGGAGGGGACAGAAAGGGGAAGACGATGACACTCACAGATGATGAAAGGTGGACAGGTAGATGGTGGGCATAGTTTTTGCTGATTGAATAACAAGCAGTGAGTTGGTAAATGACCTCAAAAGTTTGTGGTTTTAAATATGAGTTCTAGAGCTCCTCAAGTCGTGAAATATGTGTGTGGTGCGCACGATGTAGGCACACGAGCATGTAAAGAAAGCCTAGGTGAGTGTAATAAACTCCCTTTTGTTTTCAGACTCGGGCTTTCTACCTAATTATGGCACTTCTTAGATACCTGCCCCACCCCTCCTTTCTACTTGCCCAACAAACTAATTTTTGATCTAATTAGTTCCTTGTTATATTTTCTTTTGTTGCACATCCATCTAACTTACCCCCGCACAGGCTATCATGTTTTTCGACCCTACACAACCCCTGGAACCTTTTAATGGCTATTTTCATAACATAAAATCCGCGCATCGTTGCGCTTGTTTCTGTAATAGACCTCCATCATCTGTGCTCACCTTTCTCTCTCTGCTTAGAGGTAGGCACTGAATAAAACGTGTAAAGGGCGACTACCAGGGCCTTTGATGATGCAGCGCTTTCTCAACATCTTTTAGCTTTTATTACTTCCCCTACCATCACCTTTGGCAAACTCGCAGTTTATCGCAGAGAAAAGTTTACCTATCAAATAATTACGGGTTTTCACACGTGCTGATTGTCACTCAGAGTTAATTATTATTCGTTTTAGTCCATGTACAATGATCACCACTCGTCTTGCTCTTTCAATATACCTACCCGCGGGGGAAAAAAAAAGAATAAACTTACACCGAAAGATTTGATACATGTACAGTTGCATTTTACCATGCATCAGTATAAACCACCTCTTGTGTGTTTCTTTATTGCTGTTACTCTTTGCAGACTTCGCTGACAGCCATTGAAGTTATTCGCGAAACCACGGTGGCTAAACCGGAAGTATTGTACCGACCAGCCTCGTTCTAGTAGTTGACTGAAAAACAAATTGTCTTCAAGAAGTCCAGGGATACTAGTACGTGGTTAACCTTTTTATTGTTTTTAATCTAAAATTAGATGTAAATTAAAACATTCCCTTCTCGCTAAATGAACAAAAGCAATTGATACTAGGAAAGAAAAGTACGTATAGTGAATGATACATATTTGTAGAAAAGAGCGAAGCTTGGTGAGGAGAAAATAAACTTCCCGCCAAAGGGAAAATTTAACTATCTGCCGAGACCGAACCTAAACAATGAATATCACTAAACCGGAAGCTTTTATACACAGGCCTCGTTCTGAAATGGATTTTCATTTAGCTGAAATGGCTAAACCAGAATATATATATCTTCGTTTTAGTAAACTGGGAAAGAGATAAAACTAAAAGTAGTCTGCAAGCAGTCCATTAATACAAATTCGTAGAATAACGACATCCGGGCTACAGACGACCAACGAAAACGAGGTCGATGGCGGCAACGTGGGAAAATCGCACAGAACGAAATATTACTCTTCGCAGCGCGCAGGGACGTCCCAAGGCAGTCGTTCGAGAAGTCTACCTTCGTCCCGATGTACCATGTCATAGTCCACAGTGTCTTTCTGGCTGCCAGAATGATGGAGGTATACAAATTCTTTTCTTGGTGTTGCAGCCCCTTACTTGCCGATGTAACGGACTCAGACCCCAGACCCGTATACTAAAGGATGTTACTTTGTAAATCATTAAAAAAAAAAAAAAAACGCACTTAAGGATTTTGTTTGTTGCACACAGTGGGGCAAATCTTATTTCCAATCCATTCTAACAAATTTGCATTGCAGGAGGATGAAGTGCATGGGATCGAAATGTCAATTTACTTATAACTTTATCAAGTATGAAATGCATTGACACTATGGAAGTGAAATTCAGTTTACCCTGCAGCTTTTAAAGGTCAGGCAGGATGAGGTTTTATTTATGGCTGGGCAAAACTCGGTGCAGTTTCATGTCAAATCTGAATACTTCACTTTCTTTCTACTCTTAAAAAAAAAAAAAGAAAGGCACATAAAGAGATCAGCAGATGGATACGTTTACAGTGTCCAGGCTTTAGTGAATGGGAGAACTGAGTTTATATGTTTATTAGGCTAAACCTGAGGTCACGATGTGTATTGTATATGTTCATGTCTTGGAGCATTCAAAGTTTCAATTAAATTTATAGAAGAAATTTGATCAGTGTTAGATGCTGATCAGATTTCTCCTGACATTGATAGCAAACCAACCTTAGATATTGCTTCTTGGAAGTATAAAGTGTGACCAACAAAGAAAGAAAATCCTGCTGGATGACTTGCATAAATGCATTTTTGGTGCAGTTTAGGTCAAAGATTTTGTTTTAATTTGCCTTCTGATTTGTCTCATTACTTTCCAGATGTGCTTATGTTACCAAGAGAAGCAACTCACTACATAGTGCCAGACTGTCAAGTTTCTAAAGATTTTTTGGAACTGTTTGAACAACCGGAAGTACAAGGTGTGGTCTTCACACAGACTGCAGCAAATTGTGTAGGTATTGATGTGTATCATTTTTAACATTAAATTTTATTCATAAGTAAAATAGGGACAACACTACTCAGGGTGTGTAGGTCCTTATCTCAATCCTGAGAAAAAAACACAAACCCAAGACGGAAAGTAAAACTCTGAATGACTAGGAGAAGACAAGTATTAAAAAGCATGAGGAAGTGAACTTTGTGATAATAAGGAGGAACTACAGGAAGGCATTTTATGATCTATTTATTAATTGTTGGAGATTACTAAGAAATTAGAACCAATTTTGCGTTTTGATTGTCATATTCATGTTGAGCACAAAAATTGATAAGAAATGACAAATTTTATTTCAGTACATGACTTTTGTAAAAATTTGTTGAGCTGTGTAATTGTTCACTTAAGCAGGTAACTGAGCTGAAACTAAACTGAGACCTGATAGGAAGATTACAATTAAATATGTGCCCCATGTTATATCTTGTTTCTTTAACTTATATATCTCCAATAAATGAAACAAAAATGAGTGAGAGATCACCTGTAGTTTTGTGTGCACATTGTGAAAAGATTCTCGAATAGTCTATAGAACAGGTTTCCAGGGTCTTAGAGCGTCCTTATTTTCAGTATGGTTAGACCTGTGTGAACATTTTACATTGTGCTGTCTTCAGTCATAAGTCAAATGAATCAAAGGATCTTTGACCTTTAACAAATGAATATCAATGAGATTTTGGTGTATTTTGTCAGGTTCAGTATGAGGGTAGTCGGAAGCTTTCTACAAGACTGAGGCAGTTGATACAAGGTGTTGATTCTGGGGTGACTTTGCTGTGCAATGAGTTTCAGATGTATGCTCATTGTATTCAGGAGCCAGGAGAGTCCGTGCCTGACTGGCAGATCAGGTGAGTGAAAGTACCTCTTTCACTTCCTAAATGTAGGTACCAGTACATGTGCATTCCTGCCGGTGGAAACTGGGCCATCAAACAAAAATCGTAATTTAGGGGCCATCAAAAACAGAAATGCTGCTCTTGAATTATACGAAATACAATTTTTTGTTAATTGAACAGAATAAATAGTACTCAACACAAAAACTGGCAGCAGTAGTATATAATAGATACTTTGAAGTAAATATGTTTTTGGTGCATTTAGTAGCTAAGTGCATTTAGTCCTTGAAATGGAGAACTCGAACTCCAGATTTTGATGTGAATTGAGATAGAGACGGTTTGCTTTTGTTTTTCTTATATTTTGTAATACTTTATGAAAAAATAGAAATATAGCTTACTTTAGAAAACCTAATTTTGTGTGCTGGTACCTACCAAAAGGTAACACTAGATTTTCTTTGTTATTGTGAGTGAAGCTTTTCCTGCCATAGATTGAATTACTTAAAAAAAGATATATTTACAAGTGCTTCTACTGAAAACCTCTGTAGGGGAATGAGAAATACAAGGGTTGGTATAGGGAACTGATTAAACTCATTGCAGAGTTACAGCAAGTAAACTGAATTATGGATTTTTTGTTTTTGTGACTATAAACTATAAACAAATTTTAATGTTAGCAATGCACTGTGATATGTTGGCTGATGTTACCAGAAACACCAAAACGAGTAATTAAGAAATTAAGCTTTTTGTTAACATTTAGGCATATTTACAGGTCAACTTTCTATGCTGCAGAATGGCTGTATGATCACCTTGCAGGTCAGATACCTGTTATAATGCTCACAGAAAATGAACAGGTAGGACTCTCTGACATTTAGCATAGAAGTAGAATTCAAAATTTTTCATGCAACTCATTGCTGTTGCAATCTTCTTCCCCTCATTGCAGTCGCCTAGTCATTAACACAGAAATGCACAAAGAACCCAAAAGTAGAAAATAAGTTCTCATTGTTACCTTCACTTGTCATAAAAAAAATAGCAAGCTTGCATAGTTGGGAAAATATTCTCAAAATGTGATGAAAATGCATTTTCGCACCTTTGAAGTAGCAAATCTGCATCTAGAAATGATAGAACCTTATTTTATTTTTTTTTTCCTACACACCGCAGTAATGCCCATTTCAAAGTGATACACGGAAATAAAATTTTGACTGCTGCTACCCATATGGTATCCCTGGTTACCCCACTTAATTGGCTTAGGTCAGTTGATCATATCTTTCTGACAGGGCTCAGTCAGTCATAGCAGATGGTCATGTGTCTGCTCGAGTCCCCATTAGCTTTGGAATTTCCCATGTGTAGAAAGCCACTCTGCTCTGATTGAAACTTGCTGTTTTTTCTTGGTATTTTGCAGTTAATAATTATTTACCAAGCGTTCTCCCGCACTTAAACATGCTTAGATCATGAGAATTAAAGATTGGATTTCTGATGTTAGGCTGTACATGACAGCAAGGAAGCTAAAACTAAACTAAGATTTAAAAAAACCCACTCATCTTTTCCAAGAGGAGTACTAGAGTTCGTGCTGATCTGCCTGTTTCTGTTTAGCCTGGCGATACTGATATTCCCTTTATAGCTAAAGCACAAAACTTAGGTTTCATAATGACTGCAGGTTTGATAGATAACACTTGTTATCCCAAAGGGCAATTCAGGGCAGCTTGACAAAGGAAAAAAAAAGAGCAACATGTTACAACAACATATTCATATCTCATACTCCTACATTCATGTTTTAGACAACGCCATTCATTTGCATACTGTAACATTTAGAAGTCACATGGCCAAATCAACAAAGGACAGCCTCAGTCAGTTGGTCCAGCATGCAGATACACAGAATCAGCTGCCTGATGGGAGTTGTAAACATTCTCCAGACAGGACATTCCTGTGATCGTGAAAGAATTCAAACACTTTAAGAAGTTTGAAGAGCACTTTGGGCTGTCTCAATGACTTTAGAGCAGGATACAACACGATGTAAGTTGCTCTTGTCCTTCACTGATAAACTGTTGTCAAAAAATAAACCAGCAGAAGGACAGCATGCTCTCTTTGTGCGATCTATAAAAGCTGAAGAAATCGTTTGCAGACAGAGGAAGACTTCAGCTTCCAGAGAAATAAGAGGCGCTGTTCACGACAGATTGAGTGTTGAAATCCTAGCAAAGTCTCCTATTGAAGATGGCGCCCAGGTATTTTAAAGTAGAGACAAATTCCACCTTGTTGTGGATGATGCATACAGGTCTTGGTGGAGAATTCCAAAGGAAGTCAAAGACAATCTCTTTGGCCTTACAACTTGGTGATAAATTCATCTAAAGTTATGCCATGTGATTATCTGCTGGCCTACTAAGGAGAGAGAGCAGTGCAGTGTTATCAGAGAATTTAATGAGATATTAACCCCCATAGTCACTGCGACAACTGTTGGTATACAGAATAAACAGGAACGGGGATAATCATGTTTCTGACCTGTCATGCTGCTTGCTTCAAACTCTGAAAGATCATCTTTTTTCATCATACTCTATCAATCCAGACAATCAGAACTCTCATTTGTTAAGTTTTAAACAAATTTGACTATCACAACTCTCTTCACGTTGGCTGTTTAAAGTATCTTCAAATGCTTCAAAAAGTCCAGAATTTGGCTGTTCATCTTTTTCTCCAGACTTGCAAATCTGAGCATGCGATCCCACTTTATTGACTACTTTTAAAGCAAGAATTGACGATCAGCTCTTTTTTTCTCTGCAGTACATTCTTTACTGGCTCCTCCCATATTTTCCTGATCTCTTGCCTTTATTAATGAATGTTGTGTGTATATACATATATTAAGAACCAAAATTCCTGGGTAAAACACTTATTCCACTTGCAGATGCATTACCGTCAACTGAAAAAAAAATAACATATTACACTTGATAGTATAATTGTCTCATTTAAAAAAAATACAGTTGAACAAGAGATTTGTTTACCAAGTAAGTGTGCAATGTAATTATTGTTGTCATTTTTTTATATATTTCCTCACTGCAGGCAGTTGCAGTGTACAGCAAAAGAAAGCTGGGTGTGTTGGTGCTGACATTGCACCGGTACTTATGTGAGTTCTTGCCTGACCACAATGGCATCCACAATCTATATAAGTCACTAGCAGAGGTTGCTGCGGTCAAGAATGATCGTGAGTTCTTTTGATTAACAGATTTAGTAACCCAGCTGTGGTTGTGTAGTCCACACGTCATAGGGTCACGTGACTGAGAACGAGACTTCGTGGAAGCAATAAAAGAGTAATTTCTGTTATTAAACACAACATTCTACTAAAAATCTTCAACGTTTTCCACATGAACACACATAAATAGACGAGATTCAAATTTATCCTCCTCTTTACGCGATTCTAAGCAGTTTTATTTTGCCTTTAGAATCCCTTTAAACAAAAAGATGGTGCTCAATAGTGTTTTCTGTGTAAAGTATGTTGACATTCTTTCCTTCACTAAGCAGTTCAAAAACTTATCAAAAGTAGTCCTATTTGAATCGTTGGCTTCTAAGGTAGCCAGCACATGTGCTCCTCACCTCCCTCTCTCAGGTTTAACCATTCTATTCTGCCATAAGTATGGATGTGAGTTTTTGGTCCTGCTTTAAAAAAAAAAAAGGATCTGAGATAGAAAATAAAATTCTGAGTGAGGGGTGTGGATGGGCAGTGAAGATGCATGAAGAACGGAAAAAAGCAGGGCTGCACTAAGAGACAGATATACAGAAAACAATGGATTGCATGATTTAAAAAAAAAAGTTGAAAATAAGATGTACATAACAAAGTGGGAGGCGTCTTGAGTAAGATAAGTGTAATATTTTTTAAAGTTTTTTTTTAAAGAATGGTGTGTTCAGCTCCTTCATTTCAGAATAAAGTAATTAAAAGCAAGTTGTTCAGCTTATCTTAAAACTATAAGATTTTTATTGATGATGCATCTCAGTTCTGTATTTAGCCCTTGCATTCGCCATTTTAAAGGTTCTAATGCTCACTTATACACTTGAATGCATGTGTGCACACACAGAAAAGAAAACTGGGGAACATGAGGATTCCTCTAGCAGAAAACAGAACCATTAAGAAGAGCTAGTCATTGTCTCGCATTGTGTTGGGTAAAGACATAACTGAATGTAATAATTTGGACATAAGACAAATGTGTTGGATAATGTGACCAAACGTATATAAAAAAAAAACTTGTAATGCCAGATAATCATTGTATTTGTACAATTTATTATTTTATTACTCCACCCATGCATTTATTGACTGAAGAAGTGAATATTGTGGATGGGAATAAAGCAGTAAGCTTAACATGCAAAAAACTATTTTCTACTTAGGTTAAATTGTGTGTTGAGATTTCTGCTAAGTTGCATGTTTAAACATTTTTTCAGGTAGACACTTCAGTGGCCATCTGCCCCAAGCAGTGGTGGAAGAAGGTTTAAAATCAGGGCGATTTTTGAGCGGTCGTATAAATGTCAACCGTTATAATGCTGCAACAGAGGCCTTTGTGGTCAGGAACAGGTTTGTTTCTAGTTTTAATGCTTGTTTTTCATTTGATTTTCATAGAATTTATTTTCTTGCTTCAGACTTCATAAAAGTAACTTATACTAGAATGGTTTTGCCTCTTAAAACTTAACAATATTTAAATAATGAATGATCATGAATAACTATTTTGGCAACATGGAAGGTTCTTTCGGGCATATTAAAGCACCATTTCTTAAATATAAATGTAAAGAAATGAGACTGAAAGCAGTGATGTCTACTGTCTGAAATCATTCCCTGTTCTACACGTGGAAGTGGCATTGCTGTTATCTACAAATCATTACTAGCCAAGTACCTGTCTTTTACTGCTGCTTTATTGTTGCCACATACATCTTTTGAATGTGTACAAGTATCTTTTTCGGCTCCCCATTGCTCGATACACCTGTTCTGCATCTATAGACCCCCTCGGAGTGCCGAGAACAGCCTCTACCTTTTTCTCAGAATTTCATGTTATGCTGGACTATAGCAATGCACTCAGTGGACCTGCAGTGCTTCTTGGAGATATTAATGTCCATTTTGACAACAAGTCTCATCCTTACACAGTAAAAATCTCAGAATTGTTGCAGACTTTTCGACTTGTCCAGTCTGTTTTGTAGCCCACTCATAATAGAGATCAGATCTTGTACTGGGTCATGCATCAACCTGATGACCAATTAGTGCAGGCAGTTGATGTTTCTCAAGATCTCACATCTGATTATTACTGTGTATTGATTGAACTTGATCGCAGATGCCCATCATCGGCGCCAGTTTTTAGACTCACACGTCCATTACGCAGTTAATATAGTCGCATTCAAACCACAGTTGCAAATGGCCCTGCTTCAGCCACCCTCTGGTGAGCAACTTGACTCTGTTTTGTGTAGTGTTGTTGATGACCATGCCCCAGTGTCTCGACATCTGATGTGCCAGTCCAAATATGCACCTTGGTATTCACAGGTCTGTGTTGAGCTCCATGACCTGAAATGTACTAGCTGGCACACTGAGCGTGTTTGGTGGAAGACTAGACTCGCCATCTATAAAGAGATTTATAATGCCGCCAAGCGAAGCGTTGCAAAATATGTCAACAAGGCCAAGACATCATATCTTCAGACCAAAATAAGTAATTGCACCTCCTCCAGAACTCTTTTTGACATATGCAATTGAATGACTGGAATTAGCAAGGCAATGCCGCTGTCCGCTGCCTATCCTGCTTCACAGCTGCCGCAAGTATTTTGTGACTATTTTGCTAATAAGATTTCGGACATTTGATCATCCTTGGACTTGCTATCAGTGCCTGCCTGTGATATTCTTCTTGGATACTCTGACCAAATTTCGACCAGTCTCTGACGTTGATATGAAAGCAATTATTTTGAAAGCCAAGCCAACAACTTGCCAGTTAGACCCAATACCCACAAGTCTTCTGAGTGCTTAGATATTTTACTTCCTTCCATTACAAAGATTGTAAATGCCAGCTTGTCATTAGGTGTTTTCCCATCTTTGTTTAAAAATGCTCTGGTGAAACCACTTCTTAAGAAATCCACGTTTGATGTCAATGCATTGAACATTTATCGCCCAACTTGTCGTTTCTCCCTTTCCTTTTGCAATATCATGTTACTCTCAGCTCTTGTTCTTGTTATTTGGTTCCTCTTTGTGATTTCTGTACTTGATTTTATTCTTTGTTTAGTACGGTTGTTTATTCTTTTATAGTTCATATGTTATTTGCTTGTTTTCCTGTCCCTCATGTGCTGTCCATGTTTCGTTCTTGTTCTTAAGTTCTAAGAGCATGCTCCTTTGGAGTGTGAGTATGTGCTTTACAAATTTTGCATTTATTATTATTATGTCTTTTTTGTACAAAGTGGTGCTTCTCTGTTACTGCCATCCTACTTGAAGTCTTGTCATTTGTATACACACACAATCTGGGGGAAATAAAGCTTGTGCATGGATGTCCTATCCAGGGAGAGTATTGGAGCCAAGATCCAAACCCATCATACCAACATATACCTATAATATAGATTTTTTTTTGTTTTAATTTCGGCTTTTTTTTTTTGTTATAACAGCTGTGGAGTCTTGGAAGAGGGTGTATCTGACATTTTGATAGTAGGAGCCAAGGATCGGAATAGAGCTATCCATGGTGATGAGGTGGTAGTAGAGATATACCCCAGGTCTCAGTGGCGTGCACGATCAATGATCGTGAAAATGGCAGAAGAAAGTGAAGGTAAGAGGACGTGGTGAATGGAGGAAAATGAATAGAACTGTATTAAACTTAGGAAAAAAAACTGTACAGAATTTTTGTTGGCTTTGGATTGTGGTTTTTGTTTCAAGTTACATTTAAAATTTTGTTGACTTGCATTAAATAGCTACATAAAATAAGTTTGCTTAAAATTCAGGTTGTACCTCTATGGAGAAAGGTCTTGTAGGATGTGCATCTGAACAAAAATAGATTGCTAGCTTATAGGCAGATATAGTGTAGTTCTCTTGTCAAAACAGTTATTTTTAATCAAACCTGTAATTTTCATTTTGCAGATGACAGTGAAGATGAAATTGAAGATAAAATAGAAGAAAATAGAAACAGTACTGATGAATGCCTGCCTACAGGTCATGTGGTGGCCATTCTGCAGCGAAAGTGGCGTGACTTCATAGCTAGTGTTTCTTCCGATGAAGTAAGTCCTGCTGTTCATGAGGGCTGCAGCAGAATGCTAAAGAAAACGTTTTGGATTCATGGCGGTCAAAGCATAATGTTTTTGTAGTTCAGCTATTTTACCGTTTGTTAGAGTAAGCCTGGTCTTTATAGCATTCATTTTTGAAAATGACTGCATGTATTATCTGTAATCTCTGCTACTTTTTTTTTATGGGTCATTGGATACTTGCTTTTGCAGCCAAGCCAAAAAGAAAGTAACAAGAGCGGAAAGGTGTTAGTCATTCCTTGGGACCATCGTATTCCCAAAGTCCGCATCACTACCCGGCAGGTGGACTCACTTAAGGACCAGAGGTACATCCTGCAGATTAGGAAAGAGCATGTTTGTGACAGCTACATGAAATTTGATCTGTGTGTGAGAGCAAGTAACATTATAGGGTATCCTGTCGCTTAAATGTATGTAAATTATGTGAAAAAAGCTCCAGAACGTGTTAAGAAAGATTACAAGTGATTTTGACGGTGGGCCTGAAAGCATGATCCCCATCTTGCTTCTTCTGAAATGTCTTGCTACATCTGCCTAATCTGGTATTACTGCTCAGCCATTTTTGAATCACAGATTTTAGTTTCTTGTTATGACACATAATTGGTCTTGTGTATTATTCTTATTTTAATTGGTATTCTTTGACTTTGATTCTGTGATAAAAAGCATGGGCATGGAGCTTTTATATTAGTCTTAAAGGATTAGTATTTTTGCTTGTTTTAGAGGAAAAAAGATTCCCTTGAGTTTGCCAGTACTTTTTTCCTGTTTTCTTATCTGCAGGTTTGTAGTTCGGATTGATTACTGGCTGGCCGATTCTCAATATCCCCATGGTCATGTCGTGCAAATATTGGGACCTATTGGAGATTTGGAAACAGAGGTGGCAGCACTTTTGGTGGAAAATGAAATTACAGCATCTGGCTTCACCTTTGCACAGGTGTGTGGCCTGTTTTTATTCCAACAAACTCGTGACATTCAGTGATTTTTTTTCTTTTTAATGCAGGTTTTTAGGTTGTATGGTCATGATTGTTATAATCTGTGCATTTTAATTTCTTTGATTTGGCTTTCTTCTTTCAACATATTTTGTTTTTAACAGTCTTGATGATGTGCATACCCTTATTCTGTCGCTAAAGTAATGGGACAATTTTGCAATAAGTATTTGAATGTTTTTTGACAACATGATAGAAAACAATCACAATATACTCCAATATAATTTTAATAATTCTTCAAGTCCAGATTAAAAGGTACTGGGGCTGAAGTCTTGTTGGGCATTTTGCGCTCCGGCTAAACTCTAACCTACCATGAGCTGGCTGATCACCAGGCCAGCAACTGGCATGCAAGTCTAGTTGCCTATTCAAACTCAGGGCAACCAACAGACTTTTTATATTTAGACACTCGACATCCAGGGAAATCTGAGCACATACCCGCATGACCAAAACACTGCAGTAGTCTGCTATTTCCTGCATATCTTACATGAAAAACTTAAAAGAGAAAAAAAAATTCAACATCACCTAGGAAAGTCTATTTAACCAATAAAGAGGTATAGGTGTTTTAGAAGGGGTTTGTAACGATTAAAATAGGTAAAGCAATTATCTGCAAAAGCATGAGGTGCGGAACACATGTTAAATAGTTTTATTTTTATTTCCAATTTTCCAGTTCTTAAACTTTTTCATCATTTTTAGTACTCTTACTATGTCTCTTTTTGTCAACGTTTATAATATTCACACAAGCTCTGACAAAAGCACATTACGTAAAAATTTATAAGTACACTTTGTGTCGTTGGGGTCCTGATTTAAATTTTTGAGTTTAAAGGCAAATTCATCTATCATCTCTCGAAAGTCATGACGATGAAATCAGAACTTTTAATACACTTCTGTGGCATTGTTATAGACATTTTGCAGATAGTATCTGCTTGATGTATAAATGACTTCTTATCTGCACTCAAATTTTCATTTCTGGATTTGCACATTAAGCCAGAACCATATGTCCATCCCAATGACATGAATATCTCATGCTTCACATATTTTGTCGATTGGTGTTATATTTTGAGTATCTTGCATGTTCTTTTACTCACAGTTGTCAGAGCTGCCCAGTGACACCCCAGAACAGCCTTGGGAGATGGCACAAGAAGAGGTGAGAGAAAGAAGAGACCTGAGGCAGACTCACCTAGTGTTCAGCATTGACCCCAAAGGCTGTGAAGATGTAGATGACACTCTGTCCCTCAAGTATGTTTGTAGCATTCTTAGTTCATGACTGTTTGAGTCCATCGCATCCTCATTTAAAATAAATTTTTTAATATTCATTATTTTTTCGTTAACCGGTTGCTTTGTCACATACCTTTTTTAAGGATGACCCTGTTTTACTAGGTAACTCCTGTAATTCCTCTGTTGATCGTTTAGTCATAAAGTACTGTGGTGGATAAGCAAGGAAAATAATTAAGTACCCTTCCCTTTATGCATGCATTTTATGGAACACAACTATAAAATACAATGATCCAATTTTTCAATTATTATTTGTGTCCTGAACCAACAGGCAACTTGAAGGTGGTAACCTGGAGCTAGGTGTACACATAGCAGATGTGACATTCTTTGTCACTCCTGGGTCTCTAACTGACAGAGAAGCTCAAGGGAGATCTACAACAGTATATCTTGCTGATCGCCGCTATGACATGCTTCCTGCAGTACTCAGTGCCAATCTTTGCTCTCTAATAAGTGGTAAAGACAGGTAAAATACTTGCAGTATGGGGATGTGTGTATGTGTGTGATAAAGGAAAAAAAATTATTTGTAACACAAATCAGTTCTGAATATAAATGAAAAGCAATGTAATTGAACATTTCAAGTGGTAATGGTGGCACAAAGTATGTTTTACAACATTTACACCTATTAACCCACAATGAAGACAGCTATCATTGACACACCATTTTAATGTCAGTGATAGTAGGTATAAATATTGAAACATATTGTACTTCGTGTTTTTCACCCTGGTTCTAACCGATCAATTGCTTTTCTTTACTTCTATATGGAATAAGTTAAAGATACCAAAAAAGAGCATGCTTACAAATTTAGATCATAGTTTGTCCTTAATAAAGATGTTGAAACCAGTGGTCCATAATTTAGGGGAGTATCTAAATTGCATTTTATAATATCACATTTTTCAATAAAATCATTGATTAAAGTCAATATTTTCAGTATAGCCACTTAAAACATTTTGCTTGCTAGCTTTTTACAAACATTCTGAAGCATTTAAAAAAAATCTTTAAGACAAAATTTCACTTTTGGAGTAGTCCCCTGACCTTGCATTTTCTTTTCACACACAGGTACGCAGTCAGCGTTATGTGGGAACTGACCCCTGATTTTAAAGTCATAAACGTTTGGTATGGCAGGACCATCATACATTCTCAGTACAAACTGTTTTATGAAGTAAGTTTTTGTGTTAAGGTATTTAAATTTCGTTTTCAATTTTCCTGTATTGTATTTAGTCTTTTGCTTTCTGTGTTTTTTTTGTGTGTGTGTGTGGGGGGGGGGGGGTTGTTTTTTTTTTTGTGTTTTTTTTTTTTGGTGCATGGAGTGTACAGCAAATACAAGATATATTTGTTGGTGATTTATCCACTTGTTCATTCTGTGGGACTTGGCTAAAGCCATTTGGCCATTTACTTGTTAGGCTTAGAAAGTCAGTTTGTATCTTATTTCTTTCGTTCATATGTGAGTTTTCCTGGAGCTGCTTTAATGTTCATTTTTTTCTTTAATGATGTAGATGGCTGAAAAAATTTGTCATGGCTGCAGTGACAGTGAAATTGTGAACAATGTACCTGAACTTCAAAATATCACAGAAATTGAACTTGAGTCCAGGTAAGGTGTGATGAGCCATGCATGCCATTATAATTAATTCTTGAAGAGAGAGCATCATATTGCAGATAAGTTGAGAGAGAGGAGCAGCTAAAGAAATATCTGTGTTGAGGTGCCCTTATCAAATTTTCATTTATAATAAGATTTGTAGGTGTTTTGTAGCATGATATGTTTTGACGCCATATCATTTTTTACTTCTACCCTCGCCGATTTTCTTTCAGTGCCTCATGCTTATACTAATAATAGCTCTTGCTTGAGCTTTGGTTATGCACACAACAGTCACAAAAAGCCTGATGTTTATATGGTTGGAATCACATTTTCTCCCTTAACCCATTATTTAAGGGAAAGACATCCTATAAATAGTTACAAAGCATCTTTCAAGTTTCCTGGGTGCCTGTTGGCTTATTTGGTACTGAGCAGCTAGCACATTTGTCTTTTGTAAAATGGCTGAAATTAATTTGTTCCAACTCTGTTGAAATTGATTCACAGTTTGATGAGTATCATATGATACTGAAAAAAAATCTTGGAAGAAATTTTTTTTTTAAATCACAAAATCGGTCCACAGCAAGGCGGAGGCTGATGGCATGACATGGTTCCAACTGGGAAGGAATGCCCAGAACTAGATCCAGTGGGGTAGTGTAGTTATGGCCCTATGCTCCACTGGGGGTGAAAAGGAATAATAATAATTTTGCTTGGATGCTTTGGAATGAAAAGTTGGTTAAAGTCACAAGAAAGGTTGTAACTTGCCCATCATTGCGATGTTATCTCAACACGTAGTACTTTTCAACACTCGTTTTATTTTGCTGTGTAGTCACTACATTTTGCTTTTGGCACTTCTGAAAATGTTTCTTCTCATTCATAAATCAGACGATATTCAACAAACTGTATGTCGTTTGCAACTGAGGGGGAAGGAATCAACAAATGTCAGCCATTTTGATTAAAAGAGTGCTCATTGTTAGGATTATGAATCAATTGGATCATGTTTCAAATTTTTTACTGGCAACTACAATGTAAGCCAATAGCAGTGAATGATTTGGAAAAGGGTTACCCGGGAAAGATAAAATAGCTTTGAAACTATTTTTAGCATAGGCTTTTCGCTCATGTAGAGAGTTAGTGGAGAGAATACAGATTCAAACCGTATATAACATGTTGGGATCAAATGAGACATTTTCAATATCAGCATGAGGCTTGAAGGGGAAATTGGTGAAGGGATGTGTGAAAAATGATTTTATTTAGCCTTAAAACGCATTTTTTCATAAAAAAAAACCTCATCGGAATATGTTTTATTATGTACAAAGTATGCAGATCTTTGCACATGCTTAAGTTCATCATGCCATCTGCCACCACAGACCAGTTTTGGTGTGTGAAGTTTAAAAATAGGTCTTAAGGAAAAGTGTTTATTCAAGGTGCTTTGCTTGTATCGAACATCATTTATTTGCTTGTCCATGTAGATTGAAAAGCCTGCGATGGACAATGCAAAAACTGACAGAGCTGGGGCGATCCCTTAAGGCTCGTCGAACTGAAAGTGGAGCATTGGAACTCGAGAGCATGGAGGTTCAAATCCAGCTGACAGAAACAAAGAAAATAGAGGATCTCACACCAAAGGAGGTAGTAGAAAACTCGGTGTTTTTCACCAAGTGCAAGAAAATATAGGGGCTAATCTGTGCATCCATTTCTTACCTCGGTTTTTATGTGTGACTCAGCTAAACCCATTTACTACTTAGGCAACTTGCTCATATTTATTGACGAACATGACAAACAGCATGGCAACATACGTTTATGTTTTAGTTTTAGTAATTTTTTTTTTTTTTTTTTTTTTT
>SRHC01002934.1:388332-404484 GCA_004794325.1 Pomacea maculata | reverse complement strand
CCCCCCCACAACACAAAGCACTGAGAGAAAGGCAGGCACAGAAAAATAACAAGCTACAGTATCCAAGTTTGATGTATACTGGCTGTTTTCCACTTTTCGTCTGGCAACCAAATACTTATCTGAAAGGGTCATTTCTTTTTGAAGTTTTAAAATATATCGTGAATGTTATACATCATGGAATGGTTTACCACACATTATCGATTTTACATGAAAAAATCAGTTAACTGTCTCTTCACTGAGATGTTTATAGTCATGTTGATGATGATGATGTCGTTTTATAATGCGGCAGTTTCCGCATCGCAGAGATACGCTCAATGCACAGTGATCCCAGCAGCCACCAAAACAGCAGGTCAAATGATCAAGTTGAAACAAGTGGGTCTTAAGTTTTTTCTTAAAAGATGCAAGACTGTCAGACTCCTTGGTCGAGAGGGGAAGCGAGTTCCACAGAAGTGGGGCTACATTTGAGAAGGATCTGAAACCCATTGTCTTTTTGTTTGTATTCCCTGTCTGAACATTTGGTCGTCTTAGTCTGAATTGGGCTGCTGAACGAAGGTTCAGCTGAGGTTGGTGAGGGTGAATGAGATCTTGTAGATATACAGGCGCAAGGTTGTGAAGGCAGCCATATGTCAAGGTTAACAATTTATGGTCGATTTTTTTCTCCACAGGAAGCCAATGTAGGTCACATGGTACGGGAGTAATGTGGTCAGTTTTTTTCTTTCGTGCAACTATCCTAGCAGCCGTATTTTGCACTCGCTGAAGCCTCGACAACTCACTCTTAGAAATTCCCCAGAGGCAGCTGTTTGCATAGTCTAATCTTGAACAGATGAGGGACACAGCAACTGCATTTGCAGTCTTATTGAGAATGGGTCGAAGTCGTCCAAGTGTGCGGATGTGGAAATAACATGCCTTGACCATGTATGTTCCAGTCTGTAACCACCATAAACCCCAAGCAAGGTCTGTTTGGAATAAAGACACTAACAATACCCTAAAACCTTTTAAAAAATAAATATGAACAATACTTTCAAACTTTATCAATAGACTGACCACAAAATATTAACCAGTCATTGATGAAGTCATCAAACATCTAATCTCTATAATATATACATATGACAATGAGTAAAAAGTATAAAAGTACCCTTTGAACTCAAAATGCAAACAGCATGAAGAGTCCGGGTATGTCTATCTGGCAAAATTCCCTCAAGGTGTCACCTTATTTTTTTCCATCCACCACTCTGGAGTTTCTGGTGGTCCTCCGTCTATAGGCGGATTCTTCTGACGACTTCGAAAAGATATTGTTGCAGATCTTAAGTTGGTCCATTTTTTTCTTCTCTGTTTTTTTTCTGCGGCAGCTGCCGACAGAGTTCACTCGCTAAATACAGGAAGGATAGTATACAACTTGTTCAGCTGAGATATGATTGTATTGACTGCAGTTTGCTTCTCTGGCATGCAATGTTATAATGTCACATAATTTAATCTTATTAAAAAAAATATATCATCCATAACGTAAATGTTAAGAACATGTAACACACCAATACCCTCTATCTGCAGCAGGTCTAGTTCCGTCACAGGTGCTTCCGTCAAGCGCCTGCCTCGGTCTCCAGACTGCAGCATCCCCATCCTGACAGCAGGGCCTCGCCTTTCGCAATACCCAGTGCCATCCGCCTCTAACGGCCCTCCAACGTGCCCCCTTCCGACCCTCTTGAGTGGCTGGTCGATGAGTGGCATCCCTCCGAAGGGGGTCCTGTGAACTTGCCTCCTTGGCATCGTGCGATGGCATGCGTCGCATGATGCACAGTATCGGCGCACATCTTTGCATATCGTTGACCAGTAGAAGTCGCTCCATATCCTCTCGCTCGGCAGGTCGATTGACAGAATCGAAAAACTCCGTCTGTCAGGGCCGCGGTCTAACACCGTCCGCTGCTGGACGACAGATTACAACACAATCGCTGACACGCGACACAGAAAACATACCGCCATATAAGAAGCCGAGAAAGGCAGACTGGACAATCAAGGAAATCTTGATCTTGTTAGAAGAGGTTTGTAACTAACAGTTGTTTGCGCTGTTCGCTGAATTCTGAAGTAGAGAGGCTTTTGAAGACACATCGTTTAATTTGATTTGCTTACACTTAATATGTTACTTTCTTGTTGTCATGTTCGTCATCTTCTCTTTTTATATATCTTGACTGTGATTTTGAAGTGATACTTAAATGCAAAGTTTTGACTTCTTTTAAGTATATAAAATATGGTTGTGTGGGGGGGGTGGGGGGGGGCTTTGACCCACATGATGTAGCCAGTGTACTTCATTTACCTACAGCATTGCACGCTGTTATCGGATACATAGTCAACAGCAACTAAATACTTTCTATGTGAAATGTTGATGCCAGTGTGCATTAATAATAATAATACGAATAAGAATAATTAATAAGGAAAAGCTCGTATGGATAATTTTTAAATGCGCTACACAAAAGACATTCAATGAACTGAAAAATATATATACTGCAATATAGAAATGTTACCTGAACATTGATAGAATGGAAGTTTTTCCTACAGACGTATTCATGTTCGTTTCTCCAAGGTGCTTGAATCCGTATGTGTGTACCATCAATGCATTCCACAAAGTCTGGAAATCATCCAAGGTTAAAAAATATCGCCTTTTGTCTATTGGTTTCTTGTTGGTTTGGAAATGTAATCCATCTGTGTGCCCGATCTAACAGCGCTCTGGTAACCCTGTCAATAATATGGCCAGCCATTCTTTGTGAGACGCCGGCTAGGTCAGCAGACATTTTGAAATGTACCCGTTGCATAAATACGAAGGGCAAGACACACTTGCAATGTCAGTGTCACATTGCACCCCCGATTTGCAAATGTTAAATCCTCCTGAATGTCGTCGACGATCTCCAGGATGTCAATTCATCGAAATCTTAAACGTTCATGTATCGTTAAATCATCTCACAAATCAATGGGATTACTTCGATCCCGAAATATCCTGTTTCTGCGAAGATTTCAGTCTGCGTCATACATCATAAACAACACAGCGGCCATGTTTAGCGAGCCCTGCTCGAGTTGCAGGCGCCAAGGTCCGTCTCTACTCTTAGAGGCCGAACCATCGCCAAGCGCAATCTGAAGAGGCGACATTTCTCGGCCTTTGCCGCACTTAAATGGTGGGCGGACCTTTGATGCCCCCTAAGTGACTTTGTGACCTGATGAGACTATGGCCCGTAAAGTAGTACCATTTCAGCCATAGATAATGGTTTATTAATCAATAAGTGGGCAAGCAGTTACTACAGGATGCTTTTGTCGTAACAAGGCAAGAAGTGCTGAAAGTGAACTGTGGCCCAATATGCCAGTTGTGTGGCCAGATTTGTATCTGTTTCACCGTCACTGTCTGAAAATATCGCGGGATCTTCAAATTCACTAAAATTAGATTTTACAACATCATCATTTTCATCCAAATTGTATTCAATCTGTAAATATTGCCGGCTCGATGTTGTCACTGAGATTTCTGGTGTCTGCTGGTTCAAACTGTTATTTGACTGAAGAGCTAAAACTGTGAGCACCTTCTCTATGAGACAGTGAATCGTGATTGTATCGGTGTGTATTAATAGCTCTGTCTTTCGTCTTTCCGTTCTGCCAACTCTGCTTCTACTATTTTATTAACTCTTCTCCGCTTCGTCCAGTAGGATGACATGATTTGAACTATCAGTTGCCTTAAAGGGATACTCAAGGCTTGTGATAAGGCTGTGGTGACGGTCAAACGTTTCAAAAATATATTTAGTTACTACTACAGAGCACAAGAGCAATACAGGAGAAGTAAATGATTCTGTTCTCACTTAATTACCACTTATTAGCACTATTTCAGTTGCCGATGTGTATAAAAATCGAAACAATCCAGTGAAATCGACCGTTGTGTCCTTCCGCCGAGTAGCCACGATAGCTTCCCGAGACGGTCCAAGAGACGTACAGTAAGTGTCAGTGGTCATTGCGAAGATTTGACATCGTCATCGGTGGTGTCTTGTGTTGGATTAATGATATCCAGAATTATTTACAATCAAGATGCACATTAGGATCGGGCGAGTAAAACACTCTTCAACGAAATGCTTGGAGCATAATATGTCCCACTCCAAAGCATTTTCGTATTGGGATCGAGCCTTCTTATTCGTGTGACCCACTCTTTTTGTAAGGCTCTGTCTTTTGGAAACTGATGAAAAGAAAATTTTGAATCTTTTCCCATCTTTTCGTGGCAGTCGGGTGCAGCACATTCTCGAGGCATGGTTCGGTCTCGCTATGCAAACACTGAGGGTAAACACATCATAGGGTCACGCCTCCAACTCTAAATGGGGGGCCGATCAGAGACAGGAGCCAGGCATGATGCGGCCCACTGGCTGCCCCATGCCTAGGTCTGCTGTATATGGACATAGCAGCCTTAAGGCCCATTCCCACGCTGCAATGTTTCTTGTGCAAGAACTTGCGCATAGACAGCTTAGCGCAATGCGTCCTATTCCCACGTAGCAAGGCCACACAAGGGTCTTGCGAACTGACGTCATCCGCACAGTGCATTGTGGGAAGTTAACAACATGGCAGGCAACGTGGAAGACGAGATACTTTTCGAAGCAACTGTGGCGACTCTAGTTATTCTAGTGTTGTAATCACTGAATCGCTAAACAGTACACAATCATTCTCGAACAGTGTTTTAATCACTGAATCTAAACAGTACACAATCATTGCTAAACAGTACACAATCATTCTTGAACAGTGTTTAATCACTGAATCTAAACAGTACACAATCATTGAAGCAAAGATAAGAAAATTGTTACCAGTTATACCATTGCCAATAGCACTGGCAATGTCTGCGAAGGCATTTGTGGCCTTGTATCTGTTGGTGTAGTCCGGGTCTCGAGTGTCAAATAGACACGGATAATTTTCCCACATTAAAATCAACTTCATGGAGTTTTCGTCGGACCACATGGCCATTGTTGATGTGAAATGGGAACCTCCTTTGTTCAAGAGTGAAAAGGGAGCCTACTGTGTTCAAGCATTCCGATTGGCTACAACTCTGCAAGGTAGGTCAGCCTTGCGGGAAAATAGAAACGCGCGCTATAATCTTGCAACTAAGCGGCAAGGCCTTTCTGCGTGCCGTGTGCACAACTGGCAAGGCCTTGCGGGGGCTGCTAACCCCGCTAAGTGCCCAATATTGCAGCGTGGGAATGGGCCTTTATGCATATGAACATCAGTTTCAGAGTTTTCAAACCAAAAGTTTTATATTAATGTTTATTTATGAAATCCACTTTTCTTGCCTTCTGTGTGGAAAATTCATTGATGAGGTCTTTGTAGTCCAAATTAGAAGCAATGTCTTTTTCTACTGATAAAATCGTCAGGCTGCAAAACCTGTCTTGAGACATGGTTGACCTCTAATAGTTCTTGACCAACTTCAATTTGGAGAAGCTTCTTTCGGCGCTTGCGACTGTGACTGGAACTGTTCGCAAGATTCTGTACGCTATTGCTGTGTTTGGAAATTAATCCCGAATGCTTCAAATGTACTGAAGGCACTGCATGGCTGACTTTACACCTTCGGGCAAAATTTCCCGAAAAATCTTGAGTTCTGAACACAAATCTGCACCGTCTAAATCAAGTGAACTCTCCGAGCACAACGTCAATGCAACATTTTAACATGTCCTCATCATTCAATTGTCGCATGGTGTTTATGTTTATGAAATCCAGAGTGTCTCAAATTGCTGTAGTTGTTCAAACCGTGTATTCATGGCCATAATTGCTTGGTCCATTATGCACAAGAAATATTCCGTTCTAAAAGCATGTTCACCCGATGACGTTCTTTCATCCATACTCTCGTAGTCAAATTGTCTCTTTCTTCGTCAGTTTCTTTTCTGTTTAAATACTTGTTCCACATCTATTTCGCTTGCAATTTCTTTTGTAGTAATCATAGCAGAATGAAAACCAGTCCTGATACTTTGTTAAGTATGTCGCGAGTCCTTTAATTTGTTGTATTGCTACTTCCAATTGCATGTTGGCTGATTGTAGCAATTTGCTCACAGTATTAACAGCAAACAGAATGTCATATCATATGATCGTGGCAAGGATGAACTCAAATTTCCCACCTCAAAATTTGCAAGAGATTTGGCTTCGGTTTTTACCATAGGGTCCATGGACTCGTCGCTACATGGAAAAGGGCTTCCCTTTTCGCTCATTTGATACCGCAGTGTTTTACACTCTGTAAACAGCATTCCCATCTTGTGTCCGACAGTGATTTTGCTGTGTCATTAAGGACAGTTTTTTTCCAAAATCTTCCATCTTCATGGTGAAGCGGCAAATATCACATAGATTCTTTGCAGAACCCCAAAAAATGTCACTGGTGCGTAACGTGATCGGGCGTTGCGGGACTCGTACTCTCACATACTCGCAATCACACAGACAAACCCCCGCGCGCCTGATGCGAGCAACGAAGCCAATCACTCCTCAATGGACATAAAACGCACACACGAAGCGACAACACAAAACGATTATTGGCGGTCGTATAGTGCGACCGCCAGCTCAAAACAAAAAAAAAAAATTGAAGAAAAGACAGAAAAAGAAAACAAAACCCCTAATCCTTTCTTTTTGTCTGTCTTTACCGGTGAAACATAAGGATGCAGAAGCAGCTATGGATGACAGAGAAATCAAACTTCGTGACTCTGCTTGGCGTATTGAGGCTGACCTTGACCTTCTAGGTATAGCTCAGATATTTTGTGTGCACTTTAGGTCTGAAATAGTTTTGTGGAAAGAATGCCCCCAAAAGCGCCTAAAAGTAGACAAGTGGAGGCTTTTTTCTTCTCCTTTAACAAACAAAGCAGTTCTAGCTCGTCCTCCTTGGTGAAAAAGTTTGGAAGATAGGCATGTGGTGTTTTATATCTGTCTGCCATCTAATCTGATGGACTTGTGTAAGCTAAGATACAAGTCTATGAACATTTCAGCACTAGATTTTGGTCATTTTCTTGTGCTTTTCTTGAAATAAAAACAAAAAGTGAACTTGGTTCTTCTTTTTATAACAGGTGTAGTTTCTGTTAACTTGCTAGCACACAGGTTCTATAGAGTCAGAAAAAATAGTTATTATACTTGATGGTTGATCAAAATTTGTAACATCCCATCTTTGGTGACTTGGATCTGCTCTACAGGGAGATATTTGATGGTTGAAATCTTATTCACTGCCGATGTGCTAGGTCTATTTATTTTGCAAGGGTCACCTGATGTAAACATCAAATTTAGACAGCCTTCTAATGGGTTGGAAAGTAGGGCTAGTTGTGATTCCTCTCTTTGTTTCTGCTGTTCTTCATTCTTTCTGTCTATCAATGCGTTTGCCGTTTACAGTCTTTGTCATCTGCACTCTAAAGTGCCTTTCAGACGAGGAACATACATAAAATCAAAACACAGACAACAATTTAAATTTTAAAAATATAATATAATTTACATATCAAAAGAGAAACACAGCACAAAACAAACCCAAATTTCCCAACCCACTGTCTTGAACACTTTCCTGGTCACAGCACATCTAATGTTCCTGCTGAAAATAAGTTCCTCCCAAAGTCTCAGCTTAAACAACACAAAAAATCTACATTTGAAGGCAGCACACAGTTTCCACTTGACATTGACACAAGTATCCTCTAGCAGTCAAGCGTGACACACAGTTCCACTGGAGAATTCCCGGCGCATATGAAGAATAGAAACAGAAGAGAAAAACACAAACACAAACACAGAAACCCAGAAACCTGGAGAAATAAAACAAAAACAATTCTTTAAACAAATGCAAATTCAAACCTATTCATAAAATATACACAAATATATCACACTCATCAGAACTCTCCTCATTCTCCAACATTATACACAGGCTCACCAAAAATCCTCAAAAATACTCATTCACCGAAACATCAACAAAGATGCACACTCACCTCAACAGGTTCAGTGGTACATAAAGTAAAGATACAAATCTGTCAGGATTTGTACAGTCCAGTCAGGACTACACAACAAGTCGTTCAAGACTTGTTTACAAATAGAAAACCTCCTCCGCTGGGGACACAACACCAAGGAGACCTTTCTTCTCCCCACTCCTGTCAAGCAATAAAACCCCAATCACACACCCAAAACACTACCACACTCTTTCCATTGTTCTTCCAACAAGCAACCTATCAACACCAAACTTAATTAAACACAGATCAGCGGGATGGCCCCCGGCTGTTGATTGCTGTCTTTACCACCTCACCCAGCCAATTACTTCTCTCTATTCCCTTCCTAACTAAATAAAAAAAAAATTTAAACAAAATACACAGCAGGTTTGTGACAGTCTTTCTTTTGTAATCTTCGTAGTTTCTGCTGACAGCATTTTCTCTGTTTTCGTTGCTGCTCCAGAGTTCTCTTGGGCTTTTGCTTCTTCAGTCTTGTTTGGTATTGCAACCTTAAACCTGGCTTCCGACGGCGCTTTTTCTCAAAAAAAAAAAAAAAAAAATTGAAAAAGAGACAGAAAAAAAAACAACAAAACCCCTTTTATACAGGTGGCCAAACAAAACAAAGAGGGGAATGCCCCACCATAGCACACACGCACAAAAAATAAAACCAAAAAAAAAAAAAAGAAGGAAATCAGACCTACACCCATAAAAAGGACAGCCAAAATTCTAGTGCACAATGGTCTTTGGTTTGTTGCTGAAACTTTCCCTCAAAAGGGTTTCGCCATAAACTGTATCTGTGAGTACATAAAAGAAAAAGTGATAAAGATGACTGTTGATAGGTTGAATGTACTTTCCACTTTTAAAATAAAGTGTATCTAATAATAAATAACACATGACAATTTGGAAAACAAACTTTGAGCGAGTTGAAAAGGTCCTTCTTTTCTTCTGATAAAGAAGGAATTTCTCCTGACATGACAATCTGATTCCTTAGGGCAGGGGTGGGCAATTGTTTTGGCTCGGGTGCCACATTGTGTGGCGGAAGTCAGCGGAGGGCCGCACCTTTTTTTAAAACTGCTCAGTTTATTAAATATTGGCATTTCTTTTCCTTTATAGAAACATTAAATAACAATAAACAATAAAGACAGTTCATATCAATTTATTCTTATTCTTTAATCAGTTTAATGGGACAAATGCACCCTGTCACAATTTTTCACAATCCATTTAAAGTCTGGATTGAGGTTGCTGGTAGATATCCTCAGTACTGCCTCCAAGTTTGTGTCAGTTAGTGAGCCTCTGTATTTGTTCTTGTTAATTTTCATACACGAAAAGCTTTGCGTGGACCCAAACAGTGAAAAGATCTTCCTTCATGGCGTGATCTGACTGCAAGTCGATCAGCTCCAACTGCAGCTCATCAGGTGCTGCACCCGGATCAGCAGTGAATGGATAAGTTCTGCGAAACTAGTGGATTTTTACAAATCTTTGTCTGCAAAAACAGACTGAAAATAATTTTTGGTGTTAAACTGATGGTCAAGCTATCAATTCATTCAGGGGCATGTGACAGAAAAGAATTGTAAATTAATCTGTATAGTTATTAATATTATAGGTTACAAGTACTGTTCTGCTTCGTAGTAAACAAAGTGAAAAATCAAAAATCAAAACCGCATCTGATTTGCAAAGGGTCTTTAATTGTAACCGATATTTCAACAATGAAACATTAAAAATATCTATATTGTGCATACACTTGAATAGGCATTTTCACCTGCACACAGATACCACCTGTCTCGGTGAAGTTAGCTACATTCATGGTTAGGATTTACAACACAGATGGAAGAAGGCGCCTTGGCATTTCGAAAACCTCTGGTGCCATAACTTTGTGCCGAAATGCAGATAAACTATGTCTCAACCTGTTCAGAAGTTGATCGTTTCTTGTGATTGTTTCAACCGATGGCGGGCCTTTAGGGGAGTGCAACACAAAGTCCCAGAGAGCCAGATCAGTTACCATCAATAATAACTGTACTTGGTAATAGTACATGTGGTTTTTACGCAGCTTTAACTCCCCATCACTGATCCTGAAGATAAGGTAATACTTTATTTATCCCAGAGGGCAATTGTATACGTTGTATATCTTAAGTTTTTTACCTGATGTCAAAGTGATTTCAGCTATGATTAACTCTATTGCTGGGTGTAGTTGATGGAATACTTCAGTGACTGTCAATTCAACTTTGACAGATAGCTACTCCTCCTTTGAGCGGTTGAAGTCTTGACTTGTATATAGGTGGGAATTTATAGCCTGGAAGTGGTACTGGCCCTCGGGTGAAGTTTACTTCCTGCAGGGCTATTACATCTGGATGATTATTTTTAATGAAGTTTAATAGTTCAAATTTATTACTATTTAGTGCCCGGCTGTTCCACTGCATAAACTTCACCTGTGTGCTAACCATGCAGTAGTAAGTTCATCAGTCCTGACAGGGTTTGTAGCATAGTTATCAACACTGGCATTTCTCTTTCTTTTAGGTTTTTATTTTTCTTAATCTTATTGCTGTATTCATTTACTTTCCTCATGAGAGACATGACGACAGCTGAAAGATTGTCACAGGTCTCTGTGTAGTTTGTCGAGTCTGCTGCCTGAGGTGGGTGACTGTCTTGGTTAATGGTCACTGTCATTTCAGTAGTCTGGTTTTCCATGTTGCGGCCATTAACTGGCTCTGTTTCAGCTTCTTCTATGAGCTGTGAGGCTGGGACCAGTTCTTGTGGTGGGGTAACTGTCTGGGGGGCCGGTGGAGGAGAGGTTTGCTCTTCGTTCGTGGGTTCCTTAGTGGGTGCTGTAGCTTTTCTAGTCCAGTATCTGTCTTTGGATGAATTCAGAGCATCCCGGTATGACATTTGGCCAGTCGCGCTGATCTGGCTAGCTTGCCTATGGATAATCTTGCAAGGGCAGCCTCCATACCGAGCGCTGTGGCCGGTGGTGCCACAATTTATGCAGGCAAATTCCTTTTTGTCCTGGATTGTGCATGCTCTGGTATCATGTCCTTTGCCGCATCGCCCACAGACAGCCTTAAGCTTGCAGTTGATTGCAATATGCCCAAACCCGTTACAGTTGTGATACTGATGTCAGTCTGATGAAATTGCTCAACACGGTATGTCAGATACCCTATTCTGACTGTGCTAGGCGTCTCGCTATCCATGAACTCAAGGAGGATCGCTTTACTTGGGTTAGTTTTAAGGTCTTTAGTTCTGAAAGTAAACCTTTTCAGCGCTCTTACTTTTGGGCCTTCGGTAGTCGCTAGTAGCTGGTTTACTTCTTCTAGGCTTTCCTCTAGAGGAATGTTCTTAACCACCCCATATCCTTTCTTTTTGTCTGTCTTTACCGGTATGTTTTGCCCTGGCTGATAGCATATTATTGATAAACCTAGAAAGTATTTAAGGTTTGCTGCTTCTTGTTGTTGGATTTTATTTGAGCAGCCAACGATTAGTTTATTCGTTCTGGCTTTTGGCCGTATCTCTACTACCTCGCCTATTTTGTTTTTGACCTCCTTGGTTAATTTTACAGGGCCAGGTGTTATAATCGCCCTGTTTTCCCTCTGTACAGGGGCAATTATTATTGGAAAAAGTAGCTCAGGCACGTTCCCTTGTTTCTCTGCAGGAGATTTTTTAAGGAGTCAGAGTCAGTGTCAAGGTCATCTAATTTATTTTCGAACTGTTGTGAATCGTCACTGTTGATATCGAGTCATTGCTCGACTCACTGACAAGAAAATCTTCCTCAAATCCCATAATTGTTTTGGCCAAACTTCTTGTGATAATTTTGTCACAAGGTTTATTTTTCTCTTTGTTGATTTGGTGAGGGTGGTCCCCCATTGCAAACACGCAGTTCCTTAATGAAGTTCTATATTTAAGAGACAGGTCACGTTATGTGCTTTAATGACAGAATTCCTGTCACTGCTGTCGCTGTTATATTCGTGTCCAAAGTGAGCAATGGACTCAATCAAATAGTGGTAAGCAAAACCATAATTAAACATCTCTGGGATGTCCACAGACAGGAATGTTGTCGGGCGTTGTAATGGTGGTATTCACTTTAGGTGTCGTTTGGTTACTGATCCCCCTCCTTTTCAGCTCATAACATTTACTATTGTCTACCACTGGATTAACTTGTATACCCAGTGCAATACACGCACGAACTTTTTCAATTGCCTCTCGTAAAGTCACATTCTTACTCTATCCGTGGCATTCGAGCCATCGTTTCAGTTCTGTTTGTTGGATTTTTGTTGGTTTTTGCATACGCCAGAGAGAGAGAGAGTGTGTGTGTGTGATAAAGGTAATCAACATGTATTTACAACAAAGTTTTAGCTCCACTTTGATACCAAGGATTGTATCCTGGACAGTAACATATACAGAATTCTAAATCCAACAGATCAGTTTAGATCAAATAATGACAAATGTTGTGCACAGTATACAAATAATCATCTCAACACATGTTTTTGCTTAACAGAATTTTGATTGGCCACACAAGTTGAACATTAAACAAAACCTGGTTAAATGATGTCTCATTTTAGATATATAGCACCCTATTAGTGTATAAGACAAGATAAGAGAATACTTTATTGATCCCTAGAGGGCAATTCAGTTGCAGCTCGATTATATATATTAAACCCACAGGCATTCGTGTTGCAGTCATTCATACCAGTGTATCTCTGTTTAAAGAAAAAAACTTACTGTCATCTTTGGAAACTGTTGTCTTACTCTGAATATCATTAAGTTGCACCATCATCACCGCTGACTTGCCTGAACCTGCCCAGAAGTGCATATATAGCTGTGAAAGTGAACTACAAATTCATTTACACATTAATGTAATGAAAGTGACTTGAATAGATTAATCTTGGGAACTGACGCCAGAGCTAAAAACTGTACAGCTACTGTCTGACTGCCATGCATCAATTATAATGAACTTGCAAATTAATTCCATTGATAACCATGTTGTCTTTTCCAATGATGTTTATGACAGAGTCAGCCCACCATTCTTCCTTTTCTTTGGGACCTCCTCCTGTTGGTACCCTTTTCATACTGCTGGCATAAGCAATAGCCCTGGCATTTAAATTTGACCATTTAAAAAAAAATTTGGGTCCATTCCCTTTTTTGCTCGCCACAAGCATTGATGGCAACTGCTATCCGCTATTTCGGAGAATTATGCATGCATATGACCGTCACCCAACAAGCACTATAGGCCACTTATAATAATATAATACTATTATTTCATCGACACTTATAAGAAATGCGATGTTGTCTCAGCTTGTGCCATAAGGGACAGTTTGACTGCAGCCTACAAAATAAAACTACAAAAATAAAAGTACAAACCTCCTCTAATAAGGTCCACACTTCCCTGCTGGACCAGTTCGCATGTCTCTGGCGTTTTGATGGGTTTGGCTCCATGTTTACTGTAAACGAATTCTTCCCGCAAAAATGACGCCGCTACTTTGTTTATTCCGGAAGGCAGATTCACGTCTTCTGGTCATGCGCACAAATAGACAATCATTCCCTTTCTATTTGAACAGATTCTTGCTGAGTGATCTGCAAAAAAAAAAATTTGAACTCCATAAAGAATAAATGCACATGTGGATCTTGGGCTATACCTACCACTTTGGAAGAGAATATACAAAAGTAATTAAAAAGAAAAAAAATTCTTGTAAAGCAGGCACACATTCTCCATTGTGTATGACACCACCCTTACCCATATAAATGCTAATGATGATCCTACAAAATTATTGTTTAATATCAACATGCAACTTTTTAAATCCACGAGTCACATAAAAAGGACAGCCAAAACTGTGTGCTCTAGTGCAAAAGGGTATTTGGTTTTGTTCCTGAAACTTTCCCTCAAAAGGGTTTCATCATAAACTGTATCTATGAATACATAAAAGAAAAAGTGATGGTTGAATGTACTTTCCACTTTTAAAATAAAGTGTATCTAATAATAAATAATACATGACAATTTGGAAAACAAACTTTGAGCGAGTTGAAAAGGTCCTTCTTTTCTTCTGATAAAGAAGGAATTTCTTCTGACATGACAATCTGATTCCTTAGGGGAAGGTCAGGAAATGTGTCTGCTTCATTTATATTTATGTCAAAGTTATCGTGCAGTTTCTGTTGATGAGCCAGCGTACTTCCCCCTGATATTTTCCGTATTTTGTTTCTACCATGGAAGTCTGCTTCTTGCTTATGGCAAATGGAAATAATGCTGCGGAATACAATGTTGTAATAATCATGACTACATTAAATTTTAAAAGATGATGTTATTTATTACTTGATGAACAAGAATAATATGTCTTGAAAGCACAGTGGTATCCACTTGATATTTACTGCTCATTCTACTCCAAATGGAACAATCTGCTCTGAAACCATTTCTTATGGAATATGCAAATAAAAAAGTTATCTTTTGCACGCCCTTTCAAGAATAAATAAATGTTAAATGTCTCTTTTTTAAAAAAAGTTGGACTCATTTAATTAACAGATCATGTACAACAAATAAAATTCTTAATGAAACAACAGGAACTTACTAGTTGTGGCTCCTTTCAAGCTCTCAACAAGGCTGAGGGCACATGGAGGCTCTACGGACAACGGATTATAGGTGTACATGCTGCAGATGCTTCGATCTGATTTTTCGTCAGATTTAAAGCTGTGGATTTTTATTCCATCCACTGCCTCCCCTTGGATTTTTTCTCCTCTGGGAATGTGCCATGTCTGGGGCAGCGATGTTTTTGCAGCATCCTTCAAATAAAGCCATAATGTAGGTGTTGGAATATTATATAGTAACCTGCTGTAAATTTTTTTCTTATGTTTCTATTATTTTAACATGAGTGTCGCGTGTCGGCGATTGTTCTGCTGTCCGTGTTGTTCTTCTCGTACTGTGTTGGCCCGTCGCTGGGTGTGTACGTACGGATGGGGAGAATTAAGGGACGGTCTACCTGGGTCCTTGTGTAACCCTATCCGTCTCGCGAGCCCAAGAGCCCTGACTCGCGGCGTCGTCGTCGCGCGTCAGCTGCTCGCAGGCTCTTCACAGGTATCCTTTTTTCCGGGATGGGACAGCAAACCCCCCCTCCCGTTGACTTTCTTCCCCCCTTTTTCTTTGTCTGTTTCTTGGCTTTTCGCGCGCGTGGGGTCCTTGGCGCGCTTTTCTGTTTTTTCTGGAGAGTCTTCATCCAGCAACGGACAGTGCCGGACGTGGGGGACGGTGCGGGACCGTGGCCCTAGCAGCCGGCGCTGGTCTCTCATCATCACAAGCCGATTTGGGTTAGTAGAGTCTATTTTTGTGGTTTCCATGCTATTCTAGTCTATAGGACCCTTAGTTGGGGGTTGGAGTGCGAATGAGCTGACCTTTATATGTTAATGACTATGTTCACGATTTTTGGAGTGTAAGACTTGTGTCCTGTTAGGATGGCTTTTGTGTTGGCCGGGTCGCGGCGCGAGTGGCGCGCACCCGTTTTTGATTAAATGGATTTGTATGTTTTAGGACCGGCGTTTAATGGTCACATGTATGTACACTTATGCTAGAAGATGTTATTAGACACTGAGCAGTGTTTAGAGTGCCGCCTGCTGATTGAATGAATTGTTTTTCTCTACAGGCTTTTTTGTATATTTTCTACGTGTTTCTTCATATTCTTCATGTTGGATTTGCTCTTCGTCCATGTCGTCGTTTCTGCACGTTGCCTTTCGTGCTAATGTCCGCCATTGTGTCGACCATGCGCCTTCATCTCCTCGTCGGCGCGTGAGCGCGAGTGTGGGGCCTGGCCATCGAGGGAGTACCTAGGGCACGGACCTTCATACCTGGATGCGTGACTTGGGGTCAAGGCCGCGGTTAGTCTTGCTTNCGTTGGCTGGAGATGCGGGGTACACCCTACCCTATGTCCTCGAACCCTTGAGCGTAGACTTGTCCTGTTTTGTAACGTCTTTGTATTTAGCTTTGGTTTGTGTGCAGTTAGTGCACAGCGTGTGAGAGTGTGAGTTTTTTATTGGGGCTGGGAGGGCTGATGGTGTGGAACCTTAGCACGCTCACCCAAGTTTCTTTTGTTTTGTTGTCGGACTGCGCAAAGGTTTGCCTGTCCTTCCAGTGCGGTACGTGCTCTTGCAGTACCTCTTGTGTTTCGTTGGGACTGTAGGTTGTCTCTTTTGTCTGTTCTGGCAGGTCAGTGGTTGGTGGGATGCCAGCTGACCTTGGTTTATTAGGGTTTTT